>JAAVUI010000307.1:0-24734 GCA_014899075.1 Fusarium goolgardi
ATATGAAGGAGCTTAGTGGGCCTAAAGGATGGAAAATAGATAATCCAGAATGCTATCTATAGTCAGGAGCTAGAAAATCAGTTATAATATCTATATTTAGGGCTACTATAAACCTCTTATGTATTATCTTAGCTTATTTATATTATAAAACTTACTAAGTGCAAAAGGAAGTATAGAGAGAAATATTAAAAGATATAAGAACTAACTCATCTTATATGCTAAGCTTTAAGGATAATTAATAGATGTAGCTGTTTAAAAATATGTAAATCTAGTATTGAAATCAGCTGCAATAGGCCAAGAGATTGAACCATGTGCTGTTGAGATTCTTTCGCAAGCAGGAGCCTGGCACAGAGTGATAGTTTGACATACCTAGGTACTTATAAAATTGAATTGAAGTAAAAGGAAACAACACATCTCTATAATTCATACATCTTGACAAGCAACACATGTCCTCTTAAAGCTTGTAAAAGATACACTTGTTGTCTTATTGGTATTTCTAAAACAGCCATTGCAAATAGTAGTCTGCTTTGCATTATAGTTATACTATACTAATTATATACAAATTCAAGCCCCTTGAACATATTTAAAACCTCCCATGCAGCTTTAACGCCGAAAAATCACATGTTCAAGCTGAAAATGCTAAAATCTTTTATAGCTTGTTCTTTCCAATAGGCTCCTGAGCCGCAAGCTCCTCGTACATGCGGTCGATATGCTCTCGGTAGGCCTTGACAGCCTGGGGACGCTTAAGCTTTAGTCTGGGAGGGTTACAATGTTAGCGATGTATTTTTTGGCAGGAAAAGTTGAAATGCGCTGGAAAAACTTACGTAGGTGTGAACATGCCGTTATCGATGGTGAAAGGGTCGATATCAAGGTGGACATTGCGCACTTTCTCAAAGCTGTTGAATTTGTGCTTCCTGCCAATGTCGTCGAGGATCTTGAAGAACTTGGCCTTCACCTTGGGGTTATTGGCTGCAACGCGCAGATCCGCAACCTGGTTGGGGGTGATGGTCTCCTGCAGGATCTTGCTAGCGAATGGGGCAAAGCTCTCCACGTCGATGCCGAAAATCGCGACCAACGAGGATTGAGTGCTGTCACCGTGAACAAAAGCCGCGTTGACGAGGCTGGTGCTACCCATGTAAACATTCTCGATACGCTCAGGTGAGATGTACTCGCCCTGGGCGAGCTTGAAGACATTCTTCTTGCGGTCGATGATCTTGAAGCGACCCATCTTGTCCACCTCGCAGATGTCACCGCTGTGGAACCAGCCGTCGGCATCCAAAGTCTTGCGGGTCTCCTCATCGTTCTTGTAGTACTCGCGGAAAATAACAGGACCGCGGATGAGAAGCTCACCACGAGGATTGGGCTTGTCATCCACAGTGTAATCGAACTCGGGAACGGACTCGAGGCAGAGTTCCACACAACACATGGGACCGCCAATGTTTCCAGTAGTGAAGTCGCCTCGGGCCTGGATGGAGCCGACAGCGTATGTTTCAGTCATGCCAAAACCCTGGGCGAAGTGGTTGGCGAAGGCGGCGCGCAGGAACTGCTGAACATCGGGATCAAGCTGAGCGCTGCCACTGACCATGCTGTGAACCTTGTCCATGCCCACAGCAGCCTTGACCTTGGAAGTCCAGATTCGGTCGTACAAGAAGTGGGTGTTGGACGCCTTTCCGGGCGGTAGTCGCATATTGGCTTTCTTGGTATCGATAACATGTCGAGAGAGAGCGCCACGGACACCATCGGCTTCGATTGTAGCGGTGCGGATAGCCGAATTGAAACGGTTGAAGAGTCGGGGAACAGAGATGAAACCAGTGGGCTTGAGGATCTTCATGTCATCAACCAAGCCCAGAATGTCACGGAAGAAACCAATCGCAGCACCCTCCGCGACAGCAATCTGATCAATGAGTCGACCATAAATGTGGGCAAGAGGTAAATACGACATGTGAACGTCTTTAGGGCTCACGTTGCCGTTTGTTCGGCCACCTGCGATGGCAGAAACAGCGTTCCCGTGGGTAAGCACAACACCCTTGGGATTACCGGTAGTACCAGAGGTGTAGTTGATGGTGCAGATATCCTCGCGGGTAGGGGGTTGAGGCGCACGTCCAGACTTGGCGCCAATCTCCTCAACCTGAGCCATGGAAAAGATTTGAATTCCATGGTGAGAAGCAATCTCGTTGAGAACAGAGGCTTTAGTGTGAGAAGCCAGCTCACCCTGCTCAAGGGGGTCGAGAGACACGATGAGCTTCAGACCTGGAAGTCGAGGCGACATCTTGAGAAGAACAGGGATATGGGGAAGAGAGCAGGCAACACAGGCGACCTCGGCATGGTTGATGATGTATTCTGTTGTGTCGGGACCGAGAGTTTCGTAGAGTGAGACCGAATACAGGGATTGAGAAGCAGCGCCGAAATCTATACAAGGGCATGTGTTAGCAATTGCAACCTCAAACCACCTTTTTGTATGCAGGCTCAAGGCGCAAGATCCTAGATCCATGATGCGAGGGGCAGAGGGGCAGCCTTACCAGCGATCTGCCACTCGGCTCTGTTCTGCGACCATAGACCAACGCCGTACTTCTCGGGCGCATAACCAATACCCTTGTGAATCTCAACAAGACCAGCGCCAAAGTTCTTCCTTCGGACGTCGAAATCGGCGTAAGTGATCCAGTCGTACTTGTCCTCCCACTGCTGAGTCGCCTGGTTCCAGTGGCGGGTTCCGAGACATTTGGAATTGGGCCACTTGCGCGCACTCCTGTTCAAGATGTCGTGTGTCGAGTTGATATCAGGCTCGAGGGAAGTAACAAGAGGGCCATCGCCGACTGCCCAGTGCCGGTAAGCGGCGGTTCGATTGGGCCTTTCGGTTCCAGCGACTGGTACGCCGTAGGGCCGACCAGGGGGAGGAACTGTAGTGAGTTTCTTGTACTGGATGTCGTAGTCTTTTTGTGTTTGGAGCGCCATTGTGGTGGATTTCAGTTTCCCTTGGTATTAAGGAGTTTTGGAGAATTGGAAGGGTTACAGTCTGGCGAAGCGAGGCGAGACAAGGTCGATAAAGAGACAAGTGGCACAAGAAAGATTCCGAGTTGCTTGGAGAGGCGGGGAAGACGGTTGAAGCTGCTGGCCAAGCGAGAGAGCAGGAGGTGGGAAGAGGGACGTGAAATGCAGGTATTCGGAGGAACACAAGCACAAGAGTAAGGATGAGCAAATCCCTTGCAAATGGATGGATATCACGAGGCGCAAAAGGCGAAGGAGTAGGAAAAGTAAAAAAAGGGAAAAGACGATGAGGAATCAAAGAGGAACAGGTTTAGCTTTTGAGGGATTGGCAATGATTGAATTAGGTAGAGAGTAGAGCTACAGCCCAGCCTGTCGACGCCATAGGCTTTGGAGAAGGAGTCCCACTGGTTGAAGGAAGGGAAAGTGGATGATGGGGGGACCGAGGCGCGCCGCGACACAGTCACGTAAAGTGCTTGTGCCTCGGCAGCCCCAGATTTCGTGGAGTAGCACTGCAGAATAGGGAGTAGCGTCACCTGGGGGGATTTCTTGTATCCCTGATTCCCCGCGATAGTTGATACGGGAATAGTTAAGTTGGTTGCGGGACATGGACTCTATTCAGTCAAGTGAGCCGAGGATGTTTGGTTAGTATTTATGGAGTAAATGCAGTTGTCTGTATGTATCCGTAGTTCGTTGGATTATTAGATAGGTCCTTGTTAAAAGGCTACCTACTCCGTACTACCTCTACTCTAACTACTACCTTAGTACCCAGTATGCGGGGAGAGGAGATACAAGTCTCGTCTATTGTGACGTTTATTTATTAGAGCCATCATTTTCAGCTCTGGGTCGGGACTCACATGCACAAAAGTCGATGTATGCTCAATATTATCAGCAGCCAAGAATAAAGGGTACGGCTGAGTGGTAATACCGAACGGCACGCACATGCAGTGATACTTCCAATCATCCGTTGAACCCGTCAGCACCTTGTTAACCTCAATCCATTTCATGACTGGCTACAGGCCCAGACGCTAAGAAGGTCCTCCCGAAGACCTGGAGATCTTTTCTTTCTCTTGGGCCCATCTGTCCAAACAAAACATGTTCTTTGCCCCCCCCTTCGGGAGCAAGTCCGGTATGCTCGGGTCGGGGTTTTCGGTTACATGTGAATTCGCATCAGCCGCTAACGACTTGACAGCACTGGCAAGGTGGCTGTGAGGAAAAGGATAGAGGAATGATTAATAAATGATCTTTCCCTATTGACCTGTTCTTGTGACTTTTTATATATGCATGACTGGTTCTAAACGGTAGCTGGCCATTCATTCGGTGCTTCTGTTTGATACCTGGTTTTCCCGTAGTTTCGTCTCGACTCTGGAGGTAATGCATGACCCATACATTATCCCGTATTCGACCGAGTTATATCCTGCTTACCTTTTATACAAAGGCCCAGCTCTCGAATACTATCAATATCAACTTGTTCGGACGAATTTTTTCTTTTTTTCCCCAGCAACACGTGCACCTATAATACAGTACCAGACAGTACAGCGCTTATTGGCAGTCTGAGCCATGCCAATCACCATCACACGTACTGCCGTCATCAGAAAGAGTCGTCATGTCTCAGAACTGAATCGCCTATGCTGCACATCACGAGCGGTGAATTAACACTCGTTTCAGCAGATAACTATAAAGTGGCCAATCGCCAACTTGCCCTGGTTGAGTTGTTTCCTTGATTCTGGTTCAAGCAGTCATATGGCCCGATCAAACAAAAGTGCCGTTGCTGGCTGACAGACTAACTTCTCAACGGTCTTGATTTTGAAAGCATCATCCATTTGTAGCCATTCAGGAATAACCTTTTTTGTACTCCACGCTATTATAGAATGCTAGGGTTATGCGTAAAGGAAGATCTACCGAGATCTACATACGGTAAATCCGTCGTGTTATTGAAATTGCAATGTTTTAGCTACAGCACCCCCTAGATAAACGTTCCCTTTCCCTCTATGCGGCACTTCTTCGCATAACTTGTCTCGCTCTGAATATAGCCACCAAAATGTTACTATTAACTCTTCCAACGCATAACAAAAAAAAGAGGAGCCTGCCCCTGGTTTCTTAATTGGTTTTGGTTTGAGAAGCAACGACTGTTTCATATTGTGAACGTGCCGGCCCTGTCTCAGGGCCCCCGTCGTCCAAACGTTACCTGATGCAACAGTGCAGCAGAGTGTTGCCATTGTCTATAGTTTTAAAAAAAGACGGCAAGAAATAAGGCTTTGCTTTGTTTTGTTTTGACCCTGAAGTAGGTATTACTTAGTACTACCTACTATACAGTAGAGTTTTGAACCATCTAAAAAAAGATTGTCCTTCTGTTTCTGTTGATTTGTTGTTTCTCTTAGTGGCCCTTTCCCTGACCGGGTCCACGGTCCCTTTCTCGGGGGCATCTCCTCTGGATCGTCCACGCCCCCCCCCACAGGCCTCTTTTGATTTATATAGTCTATGGGCAGTTTCCCACGCTTTGCCCATCGGGCCTATTTCACACGAAGGCCTCTTGTTTCTCTCTCTCTCTTTTCATATCTTTTCAGACTTATCCTTAGGTTATCTTTTTTCATTCTTTCGTAATCTCAACTTTTCCATATTGACTATTTGCTGCATGAGTATCTATTGCTAAAACTCTCATACAACTCACATTCTCTTACTCTCACTTTCATACAATATTACCATGATGGGTCGCGTCGCTTTTATATCTCTGCGAGTCTTGCAGCTTGCCCTATCCATCGCGAGCATCGGACTTAGCTCGTATGGTACGTTCTCGCGATTAGCTTTGGCTGAACGGGTGAAAAGAAAAAAGCTAACCATCTTCAAGTTGTCCACGATTACGACCGCAGAAGTCGAGGCTCAGCGCCTTCGCCGTTTTCCTACCTCTTGACCTCGTCCATCGTTTCCATCGTCTCCGTCGTCTACCTCACGATCGCTCCCCTATTTGTCCCGCGCCTCTACCACCAGTACGCCGCTGTTGTTGTCGAAGCTGTCAATGCCGCTCTTTACTTCGCCGGGTTCATCGCCATTGCCGTCTTTATTGGGTCACTTATCATGTGCGAGGGAACCGTTTGCTCATGCGCTCGTGCCGACGCCGTTGTTGCTGCTGGCCAGTTCACAGCGTGGATCACGACAACGGCTTTCACAGCCAAAGAGCTGTTCCAAAGAACTTTCCAGGAAC
This sequence comes from Fusarium goolgardi, assembly GCA_014899075.1. Lineage (NCBI taxonomy): Eukaryota > Fungi > Ascomycota > Sordariomycetes > Hypocreales > Nectriaceae > Fusarium > Fusarium goolgardi. The sequence goes on from JAAVUI010000307.1 coordinate 6,185, forward strand.
CCAAGAAGGATATGGACAGCCGAGAGATGGGACAAGCATAAATGAGCATGACGGGCGCCTTGAGAAAAGGCACAAATTATATATGTCCAAGTGATGAAACAAATCTCGAATACAGGAAAGGATAAGATTAGAGAAAGGCTTTTTTACGACAGGCGTTTGGACATCTATTTTTCAGGAAAGGGATACTGGCAGTGCCGTTATTGATTGAACGGCCTGGCCATGCTGTCAAAGGAGTATAACGGCGTGGATACCTAACCTTCTATCTGAGATGGGAGCATATTACATTGTATATTGGGGGTAATTGGAAACTCGGGCGTTTTCTGATATATTATTTAATAGTCAGCTTGAATATCGGCTAGGTCGAACTACTTGAAATCAAACCAGAAGAAGAGTTGAGTTGAGCCGGACTGGCTTCTGGTTCATTCAACATGTTGATTACTTCTCTCCATTCCCTCTACGTAAAGTACACGAGACGTGTAAAACAACCGTAGACTCGACAAACGGCAGGACTCGAGAACTGGTAGCATATCGGAATCGAAGGAGGAAGTGACAATGTCGTACGAGAACATGTCAGGTGAGAATCTAAGCAAACAGCTGGGTGCTTGATCTAAGCTAGGTACTCGGGTTTATAGTCGGCGTCGGATGAACGGACCGGCCGGTAGCTTTCGAACGGGAGCTTTCTTTTTCGTTTCTCGGTATAGGTGGTTCTTGTTCTCTCTTCTTGTGCTACGTGCTGTACGGGAATTGCATCATTAAATCTAGGGTTTAAGTCATGATGGATGGGCCCTTTCATACTGATAGGGATCTATATTATAATAGTCAGAAGTCCATGCTTTTGTAAAGTAACTGAACTGCCCGCTTTAAGAGCCGTGATAATCAAGTTCAAATCATATCATTGTAAGACAGGTAGATAAGTACTTAGTTCCTGCTTCCAGTGACTGGCTGGTTATCAAGTCTCGGTCATTTTTCTCTTGTTTGTTCCTAACCAGCCCCGCAAATCAAAAGCTTCTCTCCGTACCTACAATCAATTAATTGATGTCAACTCTAACAACGGCATTGCCTAATGAAAACATAAAAATCCCGACCGAGATGGAAATCGACAAGGAATAGACGGTACTCGGCGGTTCTCGGATACAACTCAATATAATAAAGATCCAATGCCAATGCAGCCATTCAAGAAAGAAAACGAGCGACGATCAAGCTTTGGGCGCGGTAAATAGAAATGGTCATGACAGCTCAACAGCGTGGGGAAGTGGAAATGGCGTGCTACGCGGGGTCTCTGGCCACTACGAGCCCATGCCTAAAAAGGCTTGGGATGTTTAAGGAGAGCTTGAAGAAGGGTCCAAGAGGTGTACGTTGAAGGTGTGCTAGGGCACTTGAATTACCTGTGGTAACTATGGTATCACTGTGAAGTAGCAGACTGGGCTATGAGCTGAGAGAGCAGGCGGATTGGCAAAGAGGTATAAAGAGGAAGTAGGGCACGATTTACCACAGACTTGCTCTCTTCTTCCCTCCCTCCTCTCTTGACTCTATAGACTGATCATCTTAAAATTCATTACCTACCACCTAGGTACCTACTAATCCCTTTATCGCCTTGTCTTCATCATGTCGGAGGAACTTAGCAAGAACTTTGAGACATTGCAGCTCCACGCGGGGTATGTTTGCCTAGGTAGGCTCCGATCACGGAGTGTTGCTCGTTATTGAAGCTATCTACACAGCAGTACAGCTACAATTGAGCAACACAGTATCGGATTCTACATTGCATATCTAGATCACAGTTGAACTAACTGAAGTCTCTTAGAGCCGAGATTGATCCCACTACTCGCTCTCGAGCTGTCCCAATCTACGCCACAACTGTATGTTTTGACAACACTACCATAAAGCTCAAATACATGAATGATCTGCTAATAACTTTCACAGAGCTATGTCTTCAAGGACTCTGCCCATGGCGCCAGGCTCTTTGGTCTCAAGGAGTTCGGCAATATCTACAGTCGTATCATGAACGTCTGTCAACCCGTTCTGGACAGGCCCATGCAAAAACATTACTCTGACACCTTTCCAGCCCACAGTCGACGTCTTCGAAAAGAGAATAGCCGCTCTTGAAGGTGGTGTCGCCGCCCTCGCTGCTTCTTCAGGCCAGGCAGCCCAGTTCCTCGCCATCACCACCCTCGCCCAGGCCGGCGACAACATTGTTTCTACCTCTAACCTCTATGGCGGCACTTACAACCAGTTCAAGGTCTTCTTCCCCCGTCTCGGCATCAACACCAAGTTTGTCGATGGTGACAAGCCCGAGGATATCGCTGCTGCCATTGACGACAAGACAAAGGCTGTTTATGTTGAGAGTATCGGTAACCCCAAGTATAACATTCCTGACCTCGAGGCTATTTCCAAGGCTGCCCACGAGAAGGGCGTTCCTGTCATTGTAAGTTGATAAGCGAAAGAGTCCGGTACACGTGATATTCTAATCAATGCAACATTAGGTTGACAACACTTTTGGTGCTGGAGGTTACTTCATCCGTCCTATCGACCATGGCGCTGATATCGTCGTCCACTCTGCCACTAAATGGATCGGTGGCCACGGAACAACCATCGGAGGTGTCGTTGTGGACTCTGGAAAGTTCGACTGGGGCAAGAACGCCGCTCGTTTCCCGCAATTCCACGAGCCCTCAGAAGGCTACCACGGTCTCAAATTTTACGAGACCTTCGGCAACATCACTTTCATCATCCGCGCCCGCGTCGAGATCCTTCGTGATCTTGGCTCAGCCCTCAACCCCTTCGCCGCCCAGCAACTGCTCCTCGGTCTCGAGACTCTCAGTCTACGAGCGGAGCGACATGCCCAGAACGCTCTGGCTCTGGCGCGGTACCTCGAGAAGAGTCCTTATGTCAGCTGGGTTTCGTACCCTGGTCTTGAGAGTCACCCGTACCACGAGACGGCTAAGAAATACCTGAAGAGAGGTTTTGGTGGTGTTCTTAGCTTTGGCGTCAAGGGCGGTGGTGCTGGTAGCGAAGTCGTTGATGGGTTTAAGCTTATTTCTAACCTTGCCAATGTTGGCGATGCTAAGACATTGGCCATCCACCCCTGGAGCACCACTCACGAGCAGCTCTCCGATGATGAGAAGCGAAGCTCTGGCGTCACTAAGGTATGTTGTCCGATCCCTAACCCGCATGCAGCTATCTAACAGCGAGCAGGATCTCATTCGAATCTCTGTTGGTATTGAGCACATTGACGACATCATTGCCGACTTTGATCAGTCCTTCAAGGCTGCTTTAGATGCTACCACCAAGGGTGAGAAGACGGAGATTCCCCTTGGCGATAAGGAAGCCGAGGCTCCTCTTGCCCCATGAAGAGACTTGATGTACAGACCAAGAGGAGTGGTTAAGGAATAGTTTTGATGAAATACCCAGTTAGCTTTGAGAAATAAGAAATGATGATGATTATTCTACCAACCAGCAGCTTCTGTGGAAATATTTTCTGGCGTATCAAGTCATATTCAGCTTCCATTTGCCCCAAGTTGACTGCTATTATATACTCCATACTCACTCGTACATGGCATCCAATACCCCATGTGTTACAACCCATTCAACGGCAGGACACGAGGCCTCGCTACTCGTCTGAAAGTTGTCTCTCGAGTGATCTTCACAACTCATGCTTGGGTCCGTCTCTTTGACCGGAGCTTCACGGCTTCCTTCCAGCCCTGTACTCCAGCTTCACCAGCTATCCCATGCGCCTGGTCCTCGGTGATGTTATCGTAAACCCAGTCCTCCGCTGTATCTCCAGACTTTGTATCATCAAGTTGAATATTTGATTTGATGCGCTCTTGGTCGATTCGCTCTCCTTCGGCATGTTTGTTCGACTTAATAGCTTCGTCTGTGATAGTGATCATAGTACGTCGCAAGCTCATAGCAAGAATCAACTCTATGCCAGTCATCTCCCTCACTTTTGCACTGGTATGAAAGAGTGTTTCGCACTGAACTTTAAAGATACCCTCCATGTTACCAACGAGCCCAACTTGGGCGCACAATATGCCCTTCTCGAGTGCATCCCTGCGCTTGACAACCCAACGAGAGGCTGCCCTAAACGTGTATTTGAGCTTTGTAGGAACCCCAGCTTCCAGCCCATTCTTGGTTGCAGCCTTTTTCTGTCTCGGGATGGCCCAATCACATAGACCATTGGCGTGGTGGATTAGCCTGATTGTGCGCTTTATTTCTCGAATCACTGCCGCGGTATGTAGGTTCTCTTCTTGTTGGACGAGGGTGACGAGCTTATCGAGTTCTTCTACAGCCTTGGCTGTCTCGATCAGGTCAGGTATATCATCTCTGAGACTAGATTGGGCGTCGCGGAAGTCTTGTATAAGTTTGCGGGCGGATTTGATCAGGTCGGTACTGCTCTTGGCTTCTGCTATGATTACATCTGGTGGCGACGGCTAGGACTTAGATTAGTTAAAGCGTAGGCGTGTAGGCTTCTGCATCACTCACCATTTATAGTTTGGTGAGATAATGAAACTTGACAATTTTGAAGATGAAAAGTTGAAGTTGTGAGAAGGATGGTGTGAGTCATCTCAACGATGATTATCGGATCTGCAGCTCGATCAGTCACTCTTGGATATATCCGGCACCAATGACACGTGCGTCATCCTTGTTACAATACAGAAGTAAAAGAATATTTACAGATTGAGATACAATCATGCACGAAGACGTCCGCGTGATCAGACTTGCTTGGCGAGGCAATACGATACTCAATGCAGATGCTTTAAAGTTGAAAAACCGCGACAAGGCTTCAGAATAGGTCGTTCCTCCCGAGACACCTGGGCAGACTGTAATATTTTGATGAAGAGTACCTACCATGGAACAAACTGGAGTATGGTAGATTTTAGTGTATGATCTGGGGTTCAGCCACCCTACTTTGTATAGCCAATTCGGATCTGCTTTGTCATCTCCGCGGCTGGTTGAATAAGTACTGCTAGTTGGTTATATGTGTATAGGATGGACGTGAGTTACTGGTGGTTGGTGGAACACGACAAGGCGGGGGATCAACATCAGAGCGGCCGACCCTGGATGTTGGTGGCACAAGCTCAAAGCCACTTGAAGTAGAACTCACAAGAATAAGAAAAAGAACGTCCAGTAGGTAGATAAGCCATAGAGCAGAAAAGTTCAGAATAATATTCCAGTTTCTAAAACGGAGAATTTGATGTTGCACAAGAATGCGATAGATTCTTATATTCACGACTAAAGCAGTGTAGCATACTTATAAGCTTTAGCCAAGCACCATGAAATAGTTGCATGTGTATGTATGTACATGGCTTGGTAATAGTCCAGTCAGCTCAGCTCTCCCTTTTCACCTAAGACAGGAAAGGGCAAAAGGCTTTGGCATGACCTGAACCTCCACCCCAGCTTCATCTCTACTTCTCCCTTCACCCTCAAGCACAAGATGAATTGTAACGAGCTTCAAGAACACGCCAGAGCGGATTGTTTCCTTGTTAAGAAACCAAGGGCTCTGCAATGGTACTACAAGGGAGAGCTTCAAACGGGAAAGGAAGAAGAGCGTCAGGCAGGACGGTTTGAGCTCTTCCTCGATCTTCTATGTAAGAAGCCCAAGCCCCCCTTTGTTTTGGGTGAATTGATGTTGACTGGTGTTCCAAGATGTTGCTATTGTCGCGAACTTTAGCGATGAACTCGCTGAGCACCCTGACGGAGCTCATTTGGCAAAGTACATACTTATCTTTGCACCAGCCTGGCATATCTGGGCTGATCTTTGCGAGATCATGAACTCGTACTACACCGGTGATCTCCTACAGCGCCTGGTCATCCTTTGGGTCATGGCTCTTCATGTACTTTATGCTAACAACGCCAACGATGCGGATGTGGCTATCTCGGCGATGCGCACGGCTGCTGGGGCGTATCTTGTTGCGCGCTTCACTACGCTCACTGTGTTCCTCATCACCTCGTTCGCAGCGTATCAGCATCGTACTCAAGCCCAAATCATGGCTGGTTTCATGTTTGTCGGTCTGCTCATCACCATCCCTCTCTTCTTGGAGGATATCAGCATTCACGCAAAAGCCGCCATTGTCGCCGTGGCAATATTCTACCAAGAAGCGACATGGGCACTTACCTTGAGCCCCTGGATCAAGGACAAGCTGAATTTGACCTACAGCACAGCCGTGGATATTGCGCATGAGATTGACCGCATGGGCGCTTCTTCATCATCATTCTCGGTGAGTTCGTGTACAGCATCATTGTTGGAAACAAGACGGTCATCGGCTTGTCTTCTGGCTATGCCAAAGCCGTCTGTACACTGGTAATAGCGTTTGTGCTTAACTGGATCTACTCGAGCGGCGATGGCAGCGTGCAAACCATACATCCAATCCGGCGATCGGCTTGGACAGCCTTTGGATTTTTCCTCCTACACCTACCACTCGCAGCGTCGTTCCTAATCGGAGGACACGTTGCAGCTGCGAGCACGGCGATAGATGAGTTCGAAGATGGACAGCGCTGGCTTCTCGGCGGAGGTCTTGGAGTCGGCATGTTTTGCCTCTGGGTGTATGGGATGCTGTACCGAGTAGAAGGCGAGTGCACGCTTCTCATGGGCCAGACTCTACGGATTGGTATGAGGTTGGTGATTGCCATCGTTCTCATCATAATACCCGAGTCGCATAACCATCTCAATTTGTTGTCATGGCTTTGTTTGCGTTTCTCTTGATATGGGAGACTTTGGGAGGCTTGTCCAAGACATCAAAGCTCTTTGAGCCTTGGACGGATAGGCATCCGCCACCAGAGGAGGATGACAGAGAAGGCTTGGCTGGTTAGTTGGATGTTGTAATTACGTACCTGGCTGGGTGTGTATAAGTGGAAGCTTTGGAATATCGATTTGGATAGCAACGCCACATCGATGGATTGCCACGGATGCGCGTCATACGTGGCGCATGCTGTCAATAACAATGTCCATGTCGCTCTCGTTGTCCACGGATCTCCGTTCTTGAATCTTGTTATGGTAATTTGTAATTAGGTATGTATTGGAAGAATGAGACGAGAGGCAGCCAACTAAAGAATGTTCGTCCCTACGCCGCTCTCTCAAACCCATTTGAACTTCGACTTTGAGCTAGTCCAGGATTAGCAGTGCATGCGCAAGCAAGAAGCTTCAACCATTAACCTGCAGTTTGGACTGGTCCAATTAACCCCGGACAATCTTGGCGCATGTCACTTATTTTCTCTATGATTCGTTCTGCTGCTGAAGAGAAGGAGTTTGGTCTTGGATGATTTTAGTCAACTTTAGAGAAATACTTGAACTCTAGAAGTCGAAGATTGGTTAAATAAGCCGAACAGAGAAGAATAGAACTGAAAAGAACATAGCTGCCATCTATTGCCTACCAAGGTTGTTAGTTAAAGTGTCTGTCTAGGTTAGTATAGCAGCCTCTAAAAGAAAAGGTGGCTGTGCTATTTACAATGACAGCTTCTGCACCAATGGCGTCACTTGTGCTTCGCATTCGGGGGAGGGGCTACCGGGGTTTTGGGTAATTGCCCCTCCAGCTCCAGATCCCAAGGTCATCCATCACATCACGTCCGCGGGTGGCGTGAACCGCGAGTGACGAAAACTGAAAGGAAGCTGCGAAACACTCAAGGTCACAAGTGGTAGGTGCCGGATTACCAGGGACCTAAAAGAGGTCAATATGCACACTTAAATAGCCCGGCCACCATTAAGAGATACCTAGTAGCCTTTAATCAACCTTATTAATTCTTGACTCCTTGAATTGCATTTCCCCTCTTTACCTACTTGCCTACCTGTATACATACCTAGGCTAGGTACTTATACCCACCTACTACATCATCAACTACCAACTCTTGATATTTCTCGACCTACCAACAAACCTCTCGCACAATACCATCGTCGCGCTCTAGAAACAACTTCTTTCCTCGTCGCATACACTTTCAAATCCTAATTCCATGGCCGATTTCGCTCCCCCAGCTGGCCCGCCTCCTCCCAAGGCCCCCGAGGTCCCTGCCGGATGGGCCGTGCGATGGAATGACCAGTACAAGGAATGGTAAGAGCACGCATCTTCATTTACCAGCGCATCTTTGTAGCTAACATTTGCGCCTTAGGTTCTACGTCAACATTTACACGAAACAGTCCCAATGGGAGAAGCCCACTGCCCCCGTCTTCCCTAGTGGTGACGGTGCGCCCGCCGGTCCTCCTCCCGGATACGAGCCAGGCAACACGCCCATAGTTACAGACACCAAGAAGAACCCCTATGAGGATGTTACAGCCAATGCCGGTGGCTCATCTCAGGATGAAGACGCCAAGCTAGCTGCTCGGCTTCAAGCCGAAGAAGATGCGCGCGCGCGCAGCGGCCCCGGTGGCCCAGACGTTCCCGCAGGATATGGCGGCTCAAATAGCCCATTTCCCCAGAGCAACAGTCCTTATCCCCAGCAACAACAGCAAGGCGGCAACAGTTACCCCTCAGAGCTACCCCCTAGAGATCGGGGTGCTAAGAGTGGTGGTTTCCTAGGAAAGCTGCTTGGCAAGGGCAAGCAAATGGCTGACAAACACCAACAACAACAAGGTGCTCATGGTGGCATGGGTGGTGGCTACCCTCAGCAGCAGTACTACCCTCAGCAATCTCAGGGTGGCTACCCTGGACATGGCCCCCCTATGGGCTACGGTGCTCAACCCCATTATGGTGGAGGTGGTTACGGCGCGCCGGGTGGCTATGGTGGATATGGAGGCGGCCCCGGCTACGGCCAACCTGGCGGCGGTTTTGGCGGTGGTGGTATGGGAGGTGGCCGCAAACCGGGAGGCGGAGGCATGGGCATGGCAGGAGGCGCTGCTCTCGGTGCCGGTGCCGGTTTGCTCGGCGGTGCCATGCTCATGAACTCATTCGACAACGATGAGCAAGATGCTTATCAAGACGGCTTCGGTAAGTTCCTGGACCCAAACCTACGCATGTCCAATGTAGTGTACTGACTGTTAATACAGAGGACGGCGGTGATTTCGACGGCGGTGACGAGTAAACACCGATCTGTACTGTACACGTTTGATCGAGTAGTATGCTTGGTATGATGCTAGAATGGGATAGGTTTGTTATGCTTTATGACTTTTGAAATAAGGATTGGGTACCCGATAAATAAGCGTACTACTACGTTGAGCCGTCTGTCAAATCTCGGCTGGAATCTCAGACTGGAGCCTGAGAATCAAATCAATCGAATAATGATATCCATCTAACTGCATATGAATGATGCCATGTTTAATCATATTGCCTCTATTGCCCACCGATATGTCCTACAACTGAATATCCACCTTTTGCCACTATTTTATATACTTTTCCAGTTGTACAGGCCTTATCGTCTCACACCCTGGTTCTTAGCATTTCCGCCATTGTTAGATGCGGCTGGGCTGCCGCCATCCTTGGGCTTGGAACCAGCAAGGTACGCCGCCATGTCAAAGTTAGTAAGAGGGTTGTCACTAGAAGCCTGACCGCTCATGACACCGCTCAAGGCGCTGTTCTTTCGCTGCTCTTCGAACTCGGCACGCATTTCAGGGTCCACTGTGGCTCTTGTCAGTATGAATTGGATGCGGAAAGGGGACGGAAAGACATACTGCTGTCCATGAGCTTGGGCATGCCAACCATGAGACCCAGACTGACAACAGCCATAAGAATCATGGGGTTCTTGAGGATGGAAAAGACGGAAACTAAAATCATGTTAGTATTGCCTTGAAATTAACCGTTCACCTCGTAGTGATGGCGACTGACATTGAGGCCTCTCCATAAAGTAATTCTTCCCTCCAATAGCGCGAACCTCGAATCCCCTTCCCTTGCTCCCCTCCTTTACAGGCACAACCTCGCCCTTATTGTTCCAGTCATTGCCTCTGTACGTCTCCCACGCACGCACAATGCTCTCCTCGCCACCCTCTTCAAGCTGCACATCGATCCTCACCGGGTGGAACGCGTCCGTTGGGCAGTGCACATCAGCGAGGTACGATCCAGGCGTAACGTTGTGGAAGACAAAGGTGTTGGCGGCGGACAGAGGAGCCGAGATATGAACGCCAGCTGAGGAGAGCGTAGCGTGCGTCGAGGCGGGAAGGGTGAAGGGGTTAGGCTTTGCGGGGAGGTAGAGCGTTATAGAGTCAGAGGCGAGAGCGGCGGGGAGAGCGAGAAGAGCGGCCAAGAGGGCGCTTGTATCGAAAGCTGTGAAGCGCATCTTGACGGATTGGCCTTGGAATTATAGAGGTCGAGGGAGAAGGAGAGGGAGAGAGTTGGGGATGACGGTGATGATGGAGGTTGTTGATATTGGCAAGTTGTGACGTTTCTGGTGTTGAGACTGTAGAGACCAAGTGGGCCAATCAGATATGCTTAAGCTACGGGTGTGGCTTGGAGCTGATGCAGCCACAGCCAGTACCAACCATTTTCATATCGAGTACAGACAGTAACTATATGTAAACAGAAATCTCCAATTAGCTACTATTAGGCGTTAGTCTCTACCATGGGACAATACATTTAGAACCGCTGTCTCCTCAAGCCAATCTCTGAAAGGTGTCCATGGTTAGCAACACCTCTTTCATTTCGGCTATCCTTACGTGTCTCGTCCCAGAACCGATTTGTGAGACATGCCTGCATAAGGGGCTACCTAACTTACCTACTAAGTAACTACCCATCACTATTGAAAAAGAGTTCAAAAGAAACAATCACAGAGAATAAACCCTCAAGATGACACGAAAAGAGTGGCATAGACGCTCATCTAAATTACGCTCTTCTAAAAACTATTTATTTGGGTATCGAGTTCATCAAAGACGCATGAGTCCACTCCTTCGTTTCCCGTGATATGAATCAGACATTTCAGTTCATCCGGCGTCACAGATCGTATAACAAACACTTTTTTGGTTTCATCAGCAGCATTATCCCAATTCAAAATCCTCCGCTTAAGCCTCGGCAGTACCGTTGGTGGCAGCACTCTTCTCCTTGATCTCCTTGACCTCAGCTTCGAGAGCTGTGACCTTCTCAAGGGCGTCCTTCTTCTCACCCTGGATGGCCTTGACCTTCTCGAGGGCACTGCTGAAGGCAGACTGTGCTGCCTTGGTCTTCTCCTCGGCATCGGTCTTCTCCTTCTCCAGAGCAGCAGCCTTTTCTTCGGCGGCCTTCTTCTCGGCCTCCAGAGAGTCGACCTTTTGGGCAGCTTCCTCAGCCTTGGCGAACTTCTCCTTGAGCTCCTTAAGCTCGTCCTCGAGAGACTTTGTCTTGTCGGCAGACTCCTTCTTCTCAGCTTCTGTAGCGGCCTGAGCTTCCTCAAGCTGCTTCTTCAGCTCAGCCTCGGAGTCTTGAGCCTTCTTGGCATCAGACTCGAGAGCAGCAACCTTGGCCTCGGCCTCCTTGGCCTTAGCAGCGTCAGCCTCAAGGCTCTCGATCTCAGCCTCGGCTTCCTCGACCTTGGCCTTCAGCTCGGCCTCAGAATCCTGAGCCTTCTTGGCGTCAGCCTCAAGGGCAGCAGCCTTGGCCTCGGCCTCTTCGGCCTTGGTCTTTAGCTCGGACTCGGATTCCTTAGCCTTGGCGGCCTCAGACTCGAGGTTCTTGACCTTGTCCTCGGCCTCCTGAAGCTTGGTGGTAAGGCCGGACTCAGACTCCTTGGAGTTCGCAGCGTTGGATTCAAGATCGGCGATCTTAGACTCGAGTTCCTTCTTCTCCTATGCGAGTGTTAGTGCATGAGCAAGTATTGAATTGTGTTATTTGCTTACTGTTTGGGAAGCGTTGAGGTCCTCTTCAGCCTTGGCGGCCTTGGACTGAGCCTCCTCAATCTGTTGCTTGAGGTCGGCAAGCTTTGTTGACTTCTCGTTGAGCTCCTTCTCAATGGACTCGCGCTCCTCAGTGGCGGCCTTGAGCTTAGCCTCGGTCTCCTCCTGCTTCTTCTGAGAAGACTCGTGGTCGCCGGTGACAGCCCTAAGCTTCTCAGCCTGCTCGTCACGCTCCTTCTTAAGAGCCTCATGCTCGTCGGCAGTGGACTTGAGCTTAGCCTCAAGGTCGGCAGCTTCCTTCTTGACCTGCTCGAGCTCAGCGGAAGAGTCACCTTGAGCCTTGGTCAAGGCAGTGGTGTGCTCCTCGGCGAGCTTCTTCTGGGTCTCCTCGGAAGTAGCAAGGTCCTTCTTAGCAGCCTCGAGGTCCTGGGCAAGACCATCGTGGGTTGTCTGGAGAGAACCGTGCTTCTCCTTCCACTCGGCAGCATCCTTCTGGGCGGCCACGAGCTCGGAAGAGGAGTCGCTCTTGAGAGACTCGTTGGTCTTCTCGAGGTCGGCGAACTTCTCCTTAAGCTCGGCAAGCTCGTTCTCAAGAGACTTGTTGGTCTCCTCAAGAGTGGCGTACTTGGTCTGGAGATCAGACAGTTCGGCCAGCTGCTTCTTGAGCTCAGACAACTCGTTCTCAGAATCGGCCCTGTGCTTGTTGTGTGTTTCTTGGAGGGTGTTGGTCTTCTCTTGAGCCTCGGCGAGGTCCTTCTTTGCAGCGGCGATCTGGGAGTCGGACTGTTCCTTGACATTGTCAAGAGTCTCTTGTAGGGCGGCGTACTTCTCCTCTGAACCGGCCAAAACCTTCTTCTGCTCGTCAAGGGCAGTGGCTGCGGTCTTGAGTTCGGACTCAAGCTTGTCGTGGCTGGACTGTAGGGTGGTGAACTTGTCTTCGGATCCGGTCAAAGCCTGCTTGCCCTCGTTGGCAGCGCTAGAAGCGGCAGCGAGCTCTTCCTCAAGTGTACTGTGGGCCTTGGTAAGAGCCTGGTGCTTCTGCTCAGCCTCGGAAAGCTGGGCCTTGAGAGTGGCGATCTCCTTGGTCAGAGCAGCCTCGAGGGCCTCGCGGGCCTCCTTGGCCTCGGCGAGCTCAGCCTTGAGGGTGGCGAGCTCGTCAGCAATGGATTGCCTCTCCTGCTCGAGGCCCTTGAGCTTCTCCTCGGTGGCAGTAAGAGATGACTTGGCATCCTCGAGCTCCTTGGCGCTCTCCTCAGCGGACTCCTTGGTGGAGCGGAGCTCCTCAGAGCTTGAGTCCCCTCCCTTCTTCAACTCATCCTGGAGGATGGCGATTCGGGCATGGGTCTCGTCAAGAGCGAGAGAGGACTGGGCCTCGAGCTCTTTGATCTTTTCCCTCAAGTCCTCAGCATCCTTGGAAACTGTTGTGCACTCCTTCTCTTTCTTGGAAAGGTCTTCCTCGAGGACTGCGATGGTTTCTTCTCTGTCGGCAAGTTGCTTCTCGAGAGCTTGTCGCGCGGCGATGGGGTCTTCACCGCTAGTACTAGAGAATGCAGAGACAACGCCGCCCATATCGAATCAGTAATGGGGTATGTGGGGTGTTTGGGGAGGGGAATTGAGAAGAGAGGAGAGAAGAAAGAGAAAAGGAAAGTAGTCGTGTAGTTTGAGGGAATCTCAAGACTTTTTCAGAAAAAGAGACAAGAGGTTGGTTCAGGCTGGGTCCAGGTTGCAGATGTCGTTGTTCAAGTACGAAATGGATCGAGCTTGGGAGGAGCAGGTAGAAGCAGGAGCAAGTGCAGGAAGCATGTGCAGTAGCGGCAGCGGCTACGGAGACGAGTGATGGAGACAAAAAAAAAAAAAATCGTATCAGGCCCCAGACCCACGGGTTACCGTCCATACCTACCAAAACCAGAACTCGACCCAATCTACCTAACTAACCAACCTTTTAGCAGGCAAGGCTCTGATGGGATGGTCTGGTAAGTAATTTTCTTCCCCGTCCCTCCCGTTCGTTCTTTAGGCCGTCACTATGGTGATAAAATTGAATGGCTGGGCCGTGCCGTATCAAAATCACTGCGCATGGTGAAGTCTGATGCATTCACCAAGGATAACTTGTACATCTATCTACCTATCTACATACCTACCTACTAGGTACCTAGGTAGGTACTGTTTGTACCCAGAAATGCCAAGGTAGACTACAATTGACGGCCTTACCGCACTTTAGCATGGGATCTTTCGGGTCTGAATTGTTTGTTGTTGTCCAATATCAAAGCAGCTTTTCGTCGTTTGGTGGGGTGGTTTGTGAACGACATATCACCCCGGTCTAGTCCAGTCAGTACCCGTACAAAGCCCAAAATTTCCAACGACATCTCTCTCAAAGTGGTCATGGTGGGTGGACTTGGACGCGGTCATGATGTGGCATGCTTTACCGCCTATCAATTGCATAACAAATGTCGCATTGCTTTCTTTTGTCTTGCTGGCAAGTCGATCCAAAGAAGGAAATAACTCTACCTACTGTAGCGTAACGTACCTGAGTACCTCAGTACCTGGTCGGTCAGATGTCTACCAGAGAGACTGACTGACTGACTTTTTTTGAAACCCAATTTCTTTCCCCCTCCTCTCCCCTCCTCTCCCCTCATCTCTTCCCATGTCAAATCAAAGGCCCAACCCCTCATGAGCATGGAATATGGATGGTCCGTCCTCAACATGGTCATGGTTATGGTCCCGCTCAATCTACCACCTAATCCATAACAATTGCGCTATCTACCACCCGACTCATGGGTCCCGACCTCTTTCTTTCATGCATCACATTGCACGGATGTTTATTGTTTGCTTCCAGATGCTGTACTGCTGTCGTCATTATCACTTGCATTTACCAAGACCCTGTTGTCTTGTCACATGTCTGCACGCCATTCTTGTAGATGCGACTGAAACAAAAACGGAAAACATATTTTTTTGAGACAATAAGTTCAACGGCTTTGCTGAAACACAGCCTGCAGGTTGCTTCGCTGTTCATGCATACCTATGGATATATATAACGTGTCTCATGCTTGCTCTTGTAGATTTCTGACTCACTTTTTTACCTTTTCACCGTTCCGATCCAGCACAGTCCATCCTATTCCTGTCCCTAATCTTAGTGCCTGGTGTAAGTCCATCAGCTTGACCGTTGAGTAACCCGAGTTTATGCAAACCAAGCTGGGACCTCTAGTAGCTTTTTTCTCCGCCAGAAACTCCGTGCGCTGTCTTTCACGGAACTGTCGTCCAATGTCCCGTACCAGGTCAAATATGTACATAGTATAATCAAATAATGTCATTGCCGTCATGAGAGGGGAGTTGTGATTTTGGTGGGTGTTTCATCAGGGAGCTTTTGTCCCGATCACCAAGTAGCAGTGACTATTGTTGCCAGAACGTCCAGAACCAAGGCTGTTGTTAATGGTTCCCATTTTCAGGAAAACCTAACAAATATCCCTTTGCTTCAGAGGTCCGGCAACCTCCATTCCTGGAGGTGTACGTGTGAAAACTGGCGATTGGTGTTTTTCAACATCTTTGTAACGAAACCGTCAGGAGTCCGATGCTGCTCATCTAAAGGTAGCTCGGAATGGACCCTCGACCTTGATGTCCTTAATGCCCTCAGGCATCAGACGCAACCACTCGTTCCAACTTTCGATGTCCACGTTGTCATCGTCGAGTCGAATCGATAGATGCAGCTGCGGGCTGTTCTCGTAGGATGAGAAGCTACTTCGCATAGGACTGTTTTCGTATACAGGCGAGAGAAAGATGGAAGGGAGCCTTGAGTTACCAGACATCATCATATGCAGCGGCGACGGAAAACTGGTTAGAACTTCCTTCTCTGGGTGCTTATCCTGTACCATCTTGGAGTAGTGGGAGAAAAGGTTTGCATGTAGCTCCGCAGCCGACAGAGGGCTCAAACGTGCCGCTCTGATTCGTAATTGCTCAGCTAATGCGCGTGTAAACGCGCATCGATCGATATCGTAGAAATGCTCTTCCGATACTGATGCCGCAAGAAGCTCCAACACACCTTGCTGGCGAATCATCCTAGTTGACGGGTAATAGGCCGCATCCATGATAATCAGTGTATCTGCACATGCTTCTTCCAGTGTTTGTTGGATACCGCCCCATCGGATTGTCGAGGCTTGTTCTGGATCCCGGGAGCTGCCATAGTCAGTAATGGTTTTGTTGTGAAAGCAGGGACAAGTCATTTACCTAGCTAAAACCATCTCACGGTTGCTGTCGAGGTAGGTATGTCCCGCATAATACACTATTTTTAATACATCACGCTCGTCACGGTCCTCGACAAACTCGTTTAGTTGTCGTGAGAGCCACCGCCATGAGCTTTTGCATCCTTCAGACGATGATGGGATGGCTTGAACCTGGAAGTTGTAGCGATAGTATTTATCGAATACCTCCGCAAGTTCCCGAACAGCGGACTGAATCGTGGGAACATCTTCATCGTCTTGCCAGAACAAGAACATGACCTGTACAGAGGTGTATCGGTCTCGACTGGGTGTGGAAAGCATGCGTCCCACGTTGGTCTGGAGATCGTTCTTGAAACTCTCAATGCCAGGCAACGATAATGACTTTTCGAGGCGGGGACCCGAAGGTAGAGGGGTTCGAATTCGAGCGTCGCTTAGTGGAGGTCGACCGGGCTGATTGGAACCAGGAGTACTGGAGTCAATGTCCATCTCCTGGGTGTCGTGTGTGAACAAGGCCTGGACATTGGTGATAGCAGCGGGGCTCAATGGCCGACCAGCCGCGGCGAGCGAGGGTGCAATATCCTGAATAGTTGGGCTGTGCGATCGATGGAATTTGGAAACGACATCCTCCCATGTCATGTTGTGATGACTGGGGTGGCACTGCGGTGACAAAATGTTGGTATATGAGTCCATTTGTGAGGAACTTGGGAGTGATATAACGACTTACAGCCACTCTTCTCCTCCTACAATCAATGCATGCGCCGAGCTTTCGAATGAGTGCAGCGCGCTCTCTGGACTGTTGAGAAAGGGGTCCGGTCCGTCTCCTGCTCGTACGGCGGCTGTTAGAGACGTCGGAACCATCCTTTATAGAGAAGATAGACTGGTGCAAGTTAGGAGAGGTATCGGCACTGTACGATGTGTTATTGGTCTCTGTGGAGGCCAAGGTGGCGGTCGTCGCCTGAGTCGAGATGGAAGAGCATGTGTCTTTTCTAAGAGGCGGCGTAACGGGGTGAAGGTGGTGGTGAGTGTGATGGTGATGATGATGCTGTTGCTGCTGTTGCTGATGCTGCTCAAACGTGTAATGCGCCGGCGAAGTGGGCGAGGGCTGACGGAGGGGGGGAAGCTCGTCTGGATTTTGCGGGAGCGAGTGAACGGAGACGGATGCGACTGCTGTTGCAGCTGCAAGAACCGCAGGTAGCGATGCAGACTGAGCAGAGGGCGAAGAAATTGAGGGCAAAGAGGGCGTTGGGGCAGTCTCGGATATGGAGGTCGGTTGCGAAGGTGACGGGGACGGCGGCGGCTGTGGTTGGTGTTGATTGATGGACGCAATCGTGGTAGCTGGAGAAGCCTCGGCCATACTGTGGGCGACAGAATTCATCTTGATAAATCGAGAAATGTAATCGGCGCTGTGAATAATCAAACGCCCATTATCTCAAACCAAAAGGAAGGAAGTTTTGGAGAGACTAGGCGATTTGGTGGTATTGGAATGGCTTGCCAATCATCCGGCTGCTTAGAGTACGCGACGTGATCGGCTGTCTTTATCAATCTGCCGTGCGCAAGTATATTAGTTATGAAGGCGCAAACGCAAGTAGACAGCACAGACAGGCTGCAAGTGCGATGGTTTTATTGATGTGTTGTGCGCGTGAGTAGTATTAATCGTACCACAGCGTTGTTAGACTTAAAGTATGAGTAGGTTGTGAGGAATACTGCTGCAACTTTTCAGCGCGCTCTGGTCCAGCTTTGGGGTTTCCGAGGAGGATTCGAAGTATATATAAGCTGTGTGCCGAGAATGTGGTGACGGCTGCCGACAAGGGGTTTCTTAGTGGGTATCGTTTTTGAGTTGACAGGGCAGAACGATACACCCTGGGGCGAGTCGAGGGAAACTGGAACAGGTACAGGATAGTCCTTAGAAGCAATAGATAATTCAATTGATTGCAGCTGGGCACAGTGAGGCAACTGGGCAGTAGGTAGAGATTATGGGGAGGTGGAACGGCAATAGCAGCGATTCGGCGAGATTAAAGCCGGCAACAGCTGAACAATTGGAGCTTGAATCAAACGAATAATTGCACCGGCATTGGGGGTGGATGCGCAGCGCAAAGTAGCCGACTAGTACTGGCGAAGGGATTAATTCCCTGCGACCCAAGAGATGCGTAGTTTCAACTTCAAGCTTGTGGTAGTTGAAGAAGGGTCTGATCGGATCAAGGCTCTGGGGGCGAGACGGGAGTCGTATATACGAAGAGCCGGCCTATAATGGATGTAGGCACGTACCATAAAACGGGTCGTAACTCTTGGTGAGATCGTCAAGGTGAGTGGAAGCGCAATGGTGAGACGGCGAGAGCGGATCAGGGTTCGTCAATAAAATAAAAAAAGAGAATTAGCCAAGAGAAAGAACGAGAGTAAGAAAAGAAAGCTCAAGTTTATGCTATGGAAAGAGACCGAGGGTGTTCCGTCTTCACCAAGACCAACCTGAGGTAAATGGAGAGACAGAAAGAATCGACGAAGAAGGGCGTGGGCAAAAGACGTCCATCGTAAGTTTGCAGCCAACCAGAGCGTCGTTTGGGGAGTCTCACGGCGTGAAAATGGGAACCTAACCTAGGAAGTGGAGGGGCGTGGGCGGGAGTAATGG
>JAAVUI010000308.1:0-34710 GCA_014899075.1 Fusarium goolgardi
CCCTCTTGCATTTTACAGCTAATAAATCACAAGGTTGAAAAACAGGTCTTGGATAGGTCCTTATGGAGTTAAAAAAATGGGTATAAGAGGACCTTTAGGTATTAAAGGGACTATTTTTTTTTTACATTTATAATGCCTGTGACCTATACCCCGTCAACTAAACAGCCTCGCATATCTATAGTGAAGCCAGTATGAACGCCATCCTTGGTCTGTGTTTGTTCTTCGCCCGGAACATCCTCGCCGATATGTGCTGTTAATAGAGTATCTCGATGTTTGCACTGTATAAAACATGTTCAATGCTGTGGTGGAAACCCAACTGCCACGTGGAGTGTACATATGCAAGGGTGCCAGTCAGTGGTCTGGATCCCCTTTGGTTCAGTCTTAGAGTCTCTCTACACACACACGCAATAAGCCCGAAAGCTTATCCGTACCTTGGTCTCTAGTTGGATCTAAGAAAGCTCGACGCTTATCTCCCGCGCGATGCTCAATCCGGTGCAAATTCGAGTCTCCACTGAGCGGAGATGGAGAAAAAGAAAGGGGCGTCGGCTTGGTTGATGGATTTTGGTCCTTTTTTCTTTTCTCCCTTGTCAGAGTAGGATCTCGGGGGATGGGAAAAAGTAAAAAGGAGGGAGGGAAGGGGACCACCGGTTCGTTTCGACTTTACTTGACGTGATGGGGGAAGAAAAAAAAAAGGACATGTCGCAAATGAGCTGGAGTTACAGTTATAGTTGCAGGGGATTTAGTCGCTAAATCTACAAGAGACATACAGACAGACCCATCCATGTATAGCGGGCGGGTTACCGTTTGGTTTGGACATCCCGCATCTGCTTAGACTACTTACTGTCTTGTCTTGCTTGACCTGCCAACCACCATGTTTTTCTCTTTGCTTTTTCTCCCCCCTGACTTCATGATGAAAGAAAGCGAGACTCAACTGTGATAAGTCAATTGTGTCAAAACTGTCAGTAGTTAGTTGATTGACAGCTGCCAAGGCATATGCATCCCAAAGAACCGGAACCTGTTCCCACTTCTCTACATACATGCACATTGCACAGCGGGCGCACCACTTTTTTTTTACTTCCGCGGCCGCCAAACTCTAGAGCGCTGTAGTTTAGTTCTAGTAGTTCCATTGTTGGTGCTGTAAATTTCACTTATTAGGTTCCTCCCCAGAATCTCTCTTGCAAACGGCATTTGCAAAGAGTCTATTTCGGAAAACGGCAACGAACCGCATTCCAACAAAAGGTTCCTGGAGGTTTAATTAGTTATTCAACTTTGGAAATAACATCGTTTCTCATTCCAGGCTTCTGCTTTTGCGATAATGTGATTAATCGCTTCTCTTCGCGGCCGTTGTCCCCCTAATGGCATCTATCTCCCTGCTTAACAGACGAGACTCGACGATGAAATATGCAAGGAGGTTGTTAAAAGGAAGAGACAAATGACGAAACCGTCAGGCCATTATGTAACCGTTTTGCATGCGACAACTGAGACTTGTCTTGCCCTTGTCTTTGACTATCACATTACATCAATTTCTTGCATTTTGTCTTTTGGTAGCCGAGACTTGCATCTACAGTATCTACACAGTACGTATCTCTCTCTGTTCTGGTTCAACATGGTGGGAGGAACTGGAATGACGCCAACACCTTGATTCGACTCTAGCCACGCGGGGGAAGGACAAAAGGAATGAACCAAACTGGGAAAAAGAAAAGAAGAAGAACAGAACAACAAGAAGAAGCAAGGGATGGAAAAAGACGTTGGTCCCCAGTGGCGAATGATGCAGTTGAATGTGAACTGTCGTTTTTTCTCGGATCTGTAGATCTGTGAATCTGACATCTCATCAACTCGCTTAATTATCCGGGCAGGCTCCCCAGTCAACCACAGCTTAGCCCAACCCAATCTCGATTGAACTTAACATGGCCTGACCTGGCAGGTCTGGGCCACATTGCGGCTCTGATGAAATCTGTCTTTGAATCTGGTCGGAGGGGCTCCGAAGTCTGACGACACGGCACGGGACGGCAAGGTAAGTAAGTAAAGTGAATCATTTACTACCACCACCACCAAGATAACTGCTTCTTCGGGGGAGGCGTTTTATTGTTCACCATTTTCTGAGCCGCCACCAAAACTACAGTGTACTACTTGCGCCTCCCAAATAATGTGGCTGACAATGATGGGCAAACGCGGAATCCGGGCAGGACAATCATCTCAAATCTGCATCTTTGATCCACAGTTAACTTAGGGGAATATGGCCGCCCCCTAGAAATGGCCGATATAGAGAGTTAGACCAATCAAATCACTATATCCCCATTCTTTACAGAGGGGCTACAGGGAGGCGGCCATTTCCAGAGGGCGGACATATTCCCCCTAAGTTAACTTAGTGGCTTGCGCGGCAACCATTCATTCGGGAATGTACAAGCCTGGTAAACTGATAATCGATACGATCAAAAGGCCTATTCGCTTGTTTGTTATGCTTGCTAGCCGATTTAATTTGAATAGAGTTTAAACTTGAGTTCCAGTACTGTCTGCCTAATGTTTGTTGCATTGACACTCATAATGGATGGACCCTGTGGTACCTAGACTGCCTACGGATATTTTCTTCAGCCGTAGGTAGGTAGAGGTCAGTGCAAAAAAAAAAAAAAAAAACAGATATTGCGCCACGATTCAATCGTTAGACCTGATCACGAACCAACACAGACTGGCTGCCTACGGGATCGTTCTCCGCGAAGCCGTTGGTGCGCACACACGCTCCAGCCAAGTCAATTGGCTTTGCCGACCTACTGGTTCTCTTTTTTTTGTCCCCTCCTATCACGCGAGATGGCCCCTGTTGCCGCCAGGGAAAAGCCACCATTTTTCCCCCACTCTTGGGATAATAACTGGGGAAATACCTTAACTACACCGGAATCAGCATACAAGTCCGTTCGGCGGTCCCAGGAGATTGGGAACACGGATTAAATACGGATGCCACTGATGGGAATAATCGACGGGATAATTATTGTGTATATATGTGTCATCAAATTACCGTTCTACTTCGGACGCTAACGTGGATATTTGGCATGGCATTTGTTTCCTTGTCGGGCCGGATAGATGCAACATGTTCAGCTCAGCTCAGTCTCCCGTCATGGTGACATCCCATACCGAGCGTTTGGGACGAATGATCGGCAATTCACATGACATTTATGAAACCCGAGTTTTAAAAAAAGTCTGGGACCACCATGATGCGACGGGACCAGTGTAAGAGAGTAGTTGTAATAACACACTCGAATTTGCGAGGTTGCATCCAACAGCACACTACCTAGTACCAAAGATGAAACAAAAGATAGTAAATAGCATTCATCGTAAGCATGGCAATTTGATCAAGTTCAAACCTTGGGTTTTGCTAACGAGACACACTTTCTTGGGAGCTACAGCCAAACAGGAAATATATCGGGACACGTTATCCGTAGTGTGCTTGGACTGTCTTTAGTAGTAGTCCCAGGAGCTTGGGGACAGTGGACAGACTAATGTATCCCAGGAGCTTGGGGACAGTGGACAAACTAATGTATGCAATTAACTGATTAGGATTGGTTTAGCACGGAGAGATGGTTGCGCCGGTCCAAGTGAGCATGTAATTGACTCTATTGCGGCCCCTGAGCAGCTGAACAGGCCATGTGGTAATTGAAGCTGTAGTCTAGGGTAATCACAGGTCTCCATCACCACTTCAACAAGAGACGGCAATATTATTAACGGAGCAATATTCAAAGGATACAAATGAGAGAATAAATAAGAGGCTTGTCAACGGGGATTTCTATGATATGAAATAATTCTTCATCATTTAGTCTAATCAAGCGTGCTGCGTTCATAAGTGATCAATTAGTGAGCTTGAGCATACTGAACTAGCTGTGATTCTGCGTGTTGTCGTAGACACCCTCACCACAATGCAGCTTTTCAGCTTTTCAGCTCTTCAGCTCTCAGCCCTATCGGTTTTCATTTTGAACCATCTGAAAACCCCCTTTCTTTTCGTCAGTCTGATCTCGATTAAAGAGCAGAGAAGATTGATGCTAAAAAAACAATCCGGGCCTACTACAAGTCCAGATCAGCACAAGTCTGGACCTTTGTCGGCGGGGCCGCGCTACTGGAAGCCAGTTGACACAACAAAGGCCCAGACCAAAGGTACGTACGATACAGCGACCGAGAATTCACGGGATATAATCCAACCAACAGATAAACTCAGGAATGAAATTTATTGAAAGTTCAATCAAGTCTGTGCAATACTTTGTTACCTACCCTTTGAACAACCGACGGTAGGTTGATGTGAAGAGTATGTAGATTCAACAAAACACCAAGGTTGTCGAGAAGAAACATCAATGCTTCTCACATCGCCATTACTAACAGATGTTAGGCAAACTCTGTACTACATAGCTTTCACCTCGAATCCAAATGATCGACTAAGGCCAACATTGCCAATACCACTAACAAGAAATAGTCTGCCCATCCGGCGGAAACTAACAATATACCCTACTGCCCTCACCGATGCTACCGTAGACAGCGGCTAGGTCATATCCTCCCCCACTGGAGGAGATTTGGGCTAAAACATTATATTTCTCTTTTAGGCAGACTATAGACCTATGCTCTTTTAGTTGGAGAGCCAACGTGGTCTTAGACCTGCAGGATGTCTGTTAAAGCTAAGACGGTGCCCTATTGAAGCGACCCCTTTGCCTGCTAGAGCTGAAATAGTGTCTATTAAAGCTACCATTTTGTCTCTTAGGGCTACGATAGATCCCTTTTCGGGTTGTGTCGGTGCGATTTGAGAGTGGCCAGTGGACAGAGCATTGACTCGGCTCGTGCCGTAGGGACCGTGGCCCATGTCAGCAGATCTTTCTGCTTAGACAATGCTTTATAGAGACGGGAGAGCGGACAGGGTTTAAAGTCTTGTGTTGGACCCTGAAGATGGACATTGGAGCTTTGGTGGATTAGGGAGATGGGGGACAAAGGCTGCCGCGGCAAGGTAGGTAACACTGTTTACTACAAGTCTCTTATGGTTTCTGAACAAGGATGCATCTTGTATGACTCGGTGTCTTCTTGGTTCTTGGCCTATAATGCGTGTTTGTCTCTTGTAGGCCAAGATACTTACCATGTGCTTGACGACAATCTTGGAGCCGCAACTGCCATGCTTTGTATGCTCGTACGTTGGAAATATCTTCACTCACCGGGTTGCGTTATGCCTCTCTATACAGCTCCACCTGAATTACGTCCAGATTTGGTTCTCAGACACTCGATCCGGTCTTGAATATCTTTCTGGCATGACTTGGCATCTATCGACCTTCTCCTATGTTATATAATGGCATTTAAAGATCCCCCTGAAGCCTGTCCCCATGTAATAATATCCTTATCTCCCTGTTTGACTAGAGGAGCATCCATGGGCACTACCTGAGCGGGAAGACCTTTCCCATTGGGTATCTTCATATAGACTATCTGACCCGAAGTGCGCAGAGGTAGGCTCGCAATGTTTGCTATGGCCTCACCTCGGAGGAAGACTGTGCAAACAGGAACGCAGCATAGGTACTTGGAGTCAGTTCTATACTTGGATGTGCATCGACACCAGCTCTTCAAACCTCTTGTACCGCGCTGCAAGATCTCCATAGATGATGCGAGTTGGTCATCTGGTATTGAAAGACCTTGGCCGTGGTTCGGACCTAATGTTTCGATGAGATGCAGTAGATCGTTGACTAATGCCTTGTCCGTCCGCATGAAGAAGAGAGAATTCAAGCCGACGTCGACGCAATTGCCAAAGTCTGGTATGTCACTCGTCAATCGATGTTGACAGGACAATTTTGGGCCCATGTTCAGTGCGGCATGCCCAGCGGGAGTCTTCCATTGCTTGTCTTCCAGATTCCATATTCGGCGGGCAGTCCAGAAACCAAGTCTCTTGCGACCAAACCTAAAGCGCAACGCCATACCGACGTGATCAATACTTGCCCATGTACCTGTCTTACCGATATTATGGTACCCTTCTTTATCGTTTGTTCCAA
Organism: Fusarium goolgardi; assembly: GCA_014899075.1. NCBI lineage: Eukaryota > Fungi > Ascomycota > Sordariomycetes > Hypocreales > Nectriaceae > Fusarium > Fusarium goolgardi. The sequence goes on from JAAVUI010000308.1 coordinate 6,000, forward strand.
TAATCTCTTTCATGCCGAGAAGAAGCCATAGCGTCGTGTATTTCCTTTGCTGCGGCACTTCCCAGGCAAGTTTTTGCGCATCATCTTCCAGCAATCTGTTCCATCGCAGCATTCTCAAACTAGCTATCTTTTCCAGGAATCGCATCTCTTCCTCAGACATATCCGTGCAGCTAGCGACGGTGCACAGAAACCATTCATCCAGTTCTTTGTTAAACTCCTTCTCAGTGAATGCTCGACCGTTCCGAAAGATGCCATAGCCACAGCGCGTAAAGAGTGGAAATGGCCCATCGAAACAGGAACGTAATCTTAGTAGTGCCATCGTAATCGTCTAGAGCCCGAATGCTATCGGATCGGCGGAGCCAAACACTGAGTCTGGCGGAAGGACTACTGTCTGAACTGGCGAACCGTCCATTGTATAGTGATCTGGGCTAGTGAAGAACGGAATACTGATGAGATGAGGTGTCACTCGATTCACAGCAAAATAAATCTAAATTGTGCTTGTGAAAAGGAACTAAGGGAATTTATATATCAGCATCTAGGAGAGGGCCAGACATCTATCTGTAGGTGACTATACCTCTCTAGAAATGGTTGCCATGTTTGTCTCAGAACCGAGAGCCTGATATCCAACCTATCAAGTCCCAGTTTCATTCAAATCAGCCACCACACCTCATATTTACCAATTAGGTTCAATCAAAAGTGGATTGGAAAACTGCAGAAGGATTCTGTGTGCATAGCACTCTTGCAGGAGCTGAAAGACCAGTTCGGCTACCTGCAGCAAAGGATTGAAGAAGGCCGACTGTTGGTTAATCCAAACACAAAAGATGCTCTCGTTAACAAGGCTGTCAATTGAGATGTAGACTATTGAACTGCGCCTCTGCTAGCTGGATGATGGAAATCAAGTGGCGCTTACGCGGCTGTGCTCGATACCTTTGTGTGAGAATGTCTCACAATCTATACTGACAATTGGATTTGTGATGTATTCTTGCAACCATTCTTGAAATCAGGCTCGGCTGGACATACCATATTTGCACCTGTATATCCGTCGTACGACCTATTCAATCATGCGAACTAAATCGACTACTAATATCTGAAGACTCGTTATTTATCTCGACATGGGGAGATCTGCGTATAGCTGTACACACACTACCTAAAGACTCTGGTACTATAGTGATATAATGAATGAAGGCATTCGATTGAGTAAGTCAGTAGGTGCCCTTTCAAGGGCTTAAAATGTCCGCCATGGATGGACAAGGATGACCATGGTCGGCCTCTTTGCAAGGCGACTGTGCCATAATTTCCATTGATCCTCCCTACTACATCGCAACAAATAATTAGATCAAGGTTCTATTCATAGCTGTTGTCATGGACTTGGATTGCATCTACTTGTCTATTAACCAGACATTTTAAGTGTTCATCTCACCTACGGAAAGTGCAGAAGAGGGGTTGAACATACGGGCAGAGCAGTACCGGGAGCCACTCCCTGCCCAAGAGTCGCAACCGTCCTTCACACACCTGATAGCTAGAGAAGGAACATGTATCTCTCTTGAACGTTTCAGAGACGCGTGGCCAAGGCTGTTTCTCCAGATGGCAAACCCTAAAGTCATCATTGGTACCTATAACAGACCCATCGCTCTGAGCAACGAGGGACCAACTCTTCATGCCAATCAACGAAGTGGTTATTGATAAAGACACATGCAAACCAAACCCCCAATCACGACATATCCTCATTGGGCCCGCCTGCTCGATTGACCTCTAGTATTAACTATTATATAGATATAAGCTGGTCTGAGAGGCCCTACTTACCGTATATTCCCATCAAATTGGTCGATGGGAGTAAGTCAACTAAGGCAAGCCACAGCGGGGTGAATTTAGCTTGCAACGAGCTCAAGCAAATCAATAATGTCCTTTCTTTCCTTTGTTATCTGGTCTAGACGATATACAGAAGTGATTGACACGGCAAGGCCCAGTGACGTGCCTTGGTTGGCTTACTCCATGGACCAATATGATGGAATATCACGGTATATAGACCAATTATACCTCCTTACATCACCTCTCGGGTCATCTCACGGCAGGACCTCGTCTCTCATCTCCACCATTTCCTCGTCCTTGATTCACAACATCACGGTACAAAGCTGAGTGCCACAGTCGCGCCTTCTATTTGGCCTAAGGGTCTGCCATAAGGTCCGCGTCCAGGGCATTTACCTTACTTTGGCAAACTCCTTCTCCCATTCCTGGCACTCCGCGAAGCCTTTTCGGCAATGCCTTTGTGGATGTGTGATTTTGAGAGCTGCCGCAGACCGTCTGTCCGCACTCTCGGCGATTGCGTCTTCTGCAACCGCCATTTATGCTCCAACCATCTTGAGCCTGGGTTTCACACCTGCCCGCGGCGGGAGGTTAGTTTGTTACCCACTCAGCGCACTTAATCGCTAACTTATCAACTGTAAGGATGCGGACTCTTACTATTCTGCAGCCTGGGATGCTGAAAGGAGGGAGCTCACAAAGTTGATCGAGAGAATCAATACCCGTGCCCTCGAGGCTCGAGCCAGCCATTTACGCCAAGGTATACCCTGCTCTATCCCTCCGCTCCAGTATGACAGAGCGATCCGTAGTTCTGTCATGGGCGGTATGAACTATCATATTGAAGTTCGTTTTGATGATGGGATCACATGGATCGCCCGCATCCGCAGGTTCAACGCTATGTCTCCTCCGACAGCATTGCGAGATTATATCATCCAGAGTGAGGTTGCAACTCTCATGTTTCTAGAGCAGACCGGTGTTCCCGCTCCAAAAGTATACGATTTTGTACTTGAGCACCCCGACAACCCTGTGGGAGTTGGTTTCATTTTGATGGAGAACCTCCCCGGCAAGTCTTTGAGATGGTCCATTGCAACTCAGCAACAGAGGAAAAAGGTTATGAGCCAACTGGCGGATACTTTCGTGGAGCTTCGCAAACACCCTTTTGACCTTCTCGGCTCTCTCGATAGGCCTGGCGGGTCTCACGTCGGCGCGTTTGCCAGGGAGTCTCTTACTAATTTTATGCAATCCGAAATGCGCACCAGCGGGCCCTTTTCTTCTTTGGAAGAATATCACGTATCCTCGATCCAACTCATCTTGGGTTTAATTGTTCGAGAAGAGATGTACTCGCAACAAGCAGTGGATGCCTACTTAATCCACCGATATCTTATCGACCTGGTGCCGCATGTGTTACCTGCAGTCCACGATGACGAGAAATTCTATCTGAAGCACGCAGACGATAAGGGAGATCATATTCTGGTGGATGAGCATTTCAATGTTACTGGAATCATCGATTGGGAGTGGGCTCACACTGCTTCACCTGCACATGCCTTTAACTCACCCATTGGCCTTTTACCAGTTGCAGACTTTTACCGTGGAAGGAATGCCCCGGACGATGACGAGATTGTATTTGCACGCCTACTTGAAGAAAAGGGTCATCGGGATCTGGCCCGTTTTGTTCGGAACGGCCGGTTACAGCATAGATTTGCTTTCTGCTGCGGATATGATCTCGCGGATTGGGACGGATTCCTAGGCCTCTTTCGAGGACTTCGAGATGCTGCAGGGGTGGATGAGGGTTTGGAATGGGATGAGTGGAAGATTGTTGCATTACAGCGCTACCAAGACGATCCTGGGCTCCAGTTGCTGTTGACTAGGCATTAGGTCTTATTGGCAGTGGCGCAGAAAAGGAGGAGTCCCGCGATTTTGTTCTTATTACCTTATCCAGTACAGGTACATGGCTTTGCGATAAGCAGTCCGCTGAGAAGTAGATAATATTGCGAAGATGAAATTGAACTTGAATGATGTATTAATTCGTTATTAGAAAGACAGCTGAGTTCAACGCCTATATCGACACTTGGAACTCGAAATAGAAGAAAATTATCAGACCCTCGCTGTTAGCGATGTCGTGCTCTCTGTATCTCCAGCACTATGATTCCTCTTAGCAGCTTCCATCTCGTCCAGCTGAAAACCCTGTTCGTTGTCTCCGTCGGCAGCATTCGTTCTCTCAACAAAGCTGGACCCGTTGGGATCGCTTTCCTCTAGACGCCGGCACCCAGTCCGTATACTAGCAATAACCTGCTTACAGGCGGCTCGAGAGGTATAATAGTAGATCAAAGCGTTCCAAAAGCCCTGAAGAGGGAGCACAAATGCGCTTACATATCCCAACTGTACAGACGCATGGCCGTCAATAAGAATGTACAGACGATTCGCACTCGCGGGAATCCAAGTGATAAGCATGGCTGTGAAAAACAAAAGGGCTGTCTTGGCATAAGACATGGCTGCCTCATCACTCGGGCTGCGTTTACTGCGATCCGAGTGCTGGGTCCTGCTGATGTTGGGTTGCTCATAGGAATTGGCGACAGGCGGAGCAGGACCAGCGTAAATATCTGCTGAATGAACTGGCTCGGGTTTAGTTGCAAATCGAAGACGCTGGTCGAAGTCAGACGGAGTAGACTTTAGTGTCGCAATGGCGATATTGGTGGTCTTGGAAATGCCCGAAATATCGTGGTTCTGTGTGACATTGCGCGAAGTGTTCATCTCGTTCGAATTTTAGAAGCCATGCAACGGCTTCTCTATTTATATATGGTGATTCCGACGCGGACGTATATAGTAAAGGCGACGAGTATGATGAGCCTAGAATAGTGTTAGAACGGTCCACAACGAATGGACCAGGGATGAGTTACCATATCAGTCCGTAGGTAGCAAGCTGCCAAGCATCCCACTCTACGGTAAGCCAGCACCACAAGTTCGCATTCCCATATGCGCAAACACCATCTCCGTTCCTTACAAAAACAAAGGTGATGCCTATAATGAAAGGAATGCCGTAACATAGACCGATGTGAAGTAGCTCGAGTTTACGCAGCCTAACGCCATCGAATCGACGGTAAAAAAGTGAGATATACGTTGGTAGCCATAGCCAAGGCCCAAAAGACATCTGCAAACATAAATCTAGCAAATTGTAAGCAACTAAGTAGTAGGTTAGACTGCGAGAATTACATCAAAAGCACTTATATCTAGATTAAAAAAGCTTGCGTTTGGCACCCAGCGGAATCGGGTCGGCTGGTAAAACTCTAGGACATGAGTGTCGCGACATTACTCATCATGTTTCCGAAAGAGGCGTAAAAAAAAGCATCCTGCTGATAGGCTTCTGAAACTGCTTCGAAGAACAGTAGGTGGCGATAATGAAGAGCGAGCCAAGAAGGCTGGGCACTGAGCATGTGCGCTCTATAGCGCTAATGGCCGATGCTTGTGATGAGTTGACCATGATACCTGGATTCAATCAAGAAGTCATGGGTGGATGGACAGAAGATGCATAGATAATTGTACGGTTCTAGATAAGAGGGCTAGTAACAACATAAATATATAAGTAGAAAGGGGCTGTAGCAAAGAGTGGACTGGTGTGCAAGGCGTGCTAGATTCACATAACTCATCTGTCTCGAGGCAGATCTACACATTTAAGGAATAACGCCAAGCTAAAAACTGCCAATGCTCTGCTGTCATGTAATAATATGTCATCTGGAGTGCCCAATCTCAATTGCGACACTCGCTGCATCAGAGCACCCACTGCATCAAGGGTATTGTTATCCGACAACTCGAGTTACATCCATCGATCGGACTGAACTGCCAATCACAGATCATATAATCCTTCGGAGGTAAACTCCGGAAGAGTACCTTGGTGGTGCTGTAGGATGGCAAGGATAGCAACTGACTCGGATCTGATGATCACCCCATGTTAATGCCTGCAGACGAGCAGAATTGCAGAAGTAGCGGACGATCTTCTACTGCATACCCCTGACTGAATTGCTGTAATAGGTAGGTAATATAAATTATGTATCTCCAGGAGGCTTTTTACTGCATGGGTTTTCGCCATTTATCCGAGGAGACTGAGCGCAACTATACTTATTTCCGCTAGCTGACAGACTTCTAGGACCACATGGTAATAAGACCAGACTAAGTGCTTATTCCCATACGAGTCAATCGTGCATTGATAGGTCCAATGTCTGGAATTAAAGCTCCATAAACCCAACGACAGCCAGCCCTATGGCCTGTCTTTTTGAATGTAGCGCCGACAAATTAGTACCATCCGCCACTAGCTAAAACCCTAATACGCGCTGGATATTCATTAGCTAGCTGCTAGCTGCCTTGATACTGTTAGACTAAGAGTTCTGTTGAAGCATACTGTGGGTTTTATACCCCAGCTATCTCTTCAGGATCTGCATTTCACGCAATCTTGTGACACGCACGGTACAAATAGCGCATTCCATGGAGCCTGTCACTTGTTAGCAGGATGACAAGGCGCTGCTCCATGATATATTGGAGACGAGTACGGGCCAGCGGTGCTCCGTACCATATCTCGTTCCATCTTGGTAGGCTTTCATCCTTCTTTTGCCCTGTCCGTCGTTGTTTAGTTTACTTTGACTCGTAACAATGTCCCATATCTTCAGGCCATCACGCCACATTAGAACGTTGCTGGTGTTTTGGTGGATAATCATTCCCAGGTTGCGATTGATATCAGTAAAAACGATTCCAATATCATCAGCATCGCCACTCGGTTCAACACGTTTGACTCATACATCATGGCAGCTGATGACGTGCCAACTATGATCTGATTTGCCATTTGTTTTATTCTTATCTTCCAATTACTACTAATAGTGAGGTGCTAGGCAATACACCTCGATTGTATGAAGTATAGTAACGATTGCAGGCTATGGTTGCACCAATGAGGGCACGGTTTACAATGTTGTCAACGCTTATCGCGGGTCAGAAATCCCGCTCGATGGATGCATTCTCAAGTAGGTCAATTTCGCCCTTTCAAGAATTGTACTAACTAGTAGTTTCAGGAGCCCTATGCCCCATCGTAGACCCTCAAGTCCACAACTGGGACGTTATCTGCCTGGAGCAGATCCATGATACCCTTCCAATCTTCGAGTTGATAGTGTCAGATTGTTTCACAATGAATGCTGTTGCCGGTGGCTTAAAGTTGACCAGGGAATGATGTATGTGAATAACAATACTGACGGACAGTAGATGATGGGAATCCAGTGGCGCTTTTGCGGCTCAGTTTCACATGAGTTTCTGAGAATGGTTCACAGTCTATACCGATAATCGAATTTGTAATATATCCTAGACCAATGTTGAAACCAGGCTTGGTTGGCGAGTTTTCATTTGTTCATATCCTCTCAATACACGACAGAACTTGGGCAGCCAGCGTTCAAAGATAAGCATAAACACCGGTTGTCTTTCATCAAAGCCGCAGTTAACTTCATCACAGCCAATAATCTATCTACTCCAACCCATCGAGCACAAGACTCTGCCAACTCGCACTCCAATCCCCAGACTTCTTCCTCCCCTCCCAAATCAACGGTACAACCACCTTTGCAGGTTGAGGCGTAAAATAAACCCCCTTTCCATCCGTCACGCCCAGATACATCAATGCTCTCTCCTGCAACTCAGGCGTCACAGCTTCACAGCCCGCTACAAAAGCAGGCCACGCCAAACTCGTCGCAAAGTCTTGCTCGTCGATCAACTCGCTCAAGCAAGGCTCTAGATAATCCAACGTCTTGCGGACCAGATCCTGAAGAATCATGGCGTTCATGTCGTAGACTCGTCGGTAGAAGTATATTACCAGCGCTTGGTGAATGGCGAGTGTCATGGAGCGGATTTGTGGTTGTGTGACGAGGTCGTAGTCTGCAGTTGTTTTGGAAGATACTTCAACGGGTCCTGTAGATTCCAATGTGGAAGGCCAGGCCCATATTCTGCTTTCTAGTGTTTTGGTATGTTTTGCCAATGCATCTGATATAGCAGGGTTGCACCGCGCCACATTCTCCAGACGGGCCTTTTCATTCGAAAGAGAAACAGTCTGACTCAAAAGGGTCATCAGACTCTCTGGAATTCCGTATATAACAGGATACAATGTGTGGTTCCAACGCCCTTGAACTTCTAGATGTATATCGTTGTAACCTATATCGTCTGTCTTTTCTTGTGCGGGATCGAGACCAATATTCAAACCCGCTTCCGTAATGCGGAATGTTCGACTGAGATCTTGGACTTGGTTTTCGCATGTTTCATTCTCGGAGAGTGCTTCTGTGCAAAGAGACATGCTTTCTGCGATAACGCGTAGGTGAGTGTACATGTGGTGTAAAAGACGGGTCTTGAAGGGGTTTTGATTGACCAGACCTCTTAGACGGATGAGACGTTCTGCGTCGAGGAGGAATATTCTAAAGGTACGGGGGCCACTGTGGAGCTGATTCTGTTAGTACTTATCTGGGTAACAAGAGTGAGGGTCTAGCTTACCGAAGCCATGGCCATAGCGAGAATAGCCATCAAGAGCTCTTTATAGCTAGCTTGCTTGGGTCCAAACATCTCATGCTGAAGTGCCTGTCTCAAGTGACTCTGCGCTCGTTCATGATTCTTCAACCCAACTTCTTTCCATTTGGAAACTGATCCTTGCGAGATGTGAAGTTTAAGGGCACTATGTGCGAGAAGAGTATAGAATATTGACGAACGAGTGTGAGAAGCTTCATTCCAGAGAGATAATTCTGCAAAAGTCTCGAGCGCACAGGGAAGGAAGATAATTTCCCAGGGTGACTTGCGCTTTGCCTGCATTGTCGAGCGACCTGTCATGCTTTGTCTGTAGTGTCTGAGTAGATGTTCTGCTTCTTCCGGTATACCTCCACTGCTACGTGGTGCTTCTCTGGGGAACGTGATTACATCAGTGACAAGTTCTGAATCGATATGTTCTTCCAACTCCAGTTCTCGTTCTGACTCGGGAGGTCCCATGACCTGCGATAGAAATCCCGGGCTAAAAAGTGCTAGTCCTTCAGCACCTACATGGTCATCCATGAAGAAGCTAGTCATTGAAGAATCATGTACTTGATCCTCGATGATCCCAAAGTGGGGGTCTAGTGATGCGGCAAAGACATCTATGTCATCTGTAGGAAGTTGGTCGGGCCAATCCGACCGTTGGATGTCCTCAATAAGGCCCTCTGTCTCGGGATACATGCTCGTAAAAGTGTCATCGGTGTTTGTATCCGGCGAACATTCAATAGTATCGAGGGGAGAAATGGGCTGTTCATTTCCAGTTGACTGAAACACTCCGAAGGGACCTTTGATCAAAACTGAGACAGAATTATCGACAGTCATCTTCTCGCCAGCAGAGTCGATATCTGCTAGGAGAGACGTCGCAGTTCTTCTCTCCAGGCTCTGGGAGAGCTCATCGCTCATCAACTTGCGCTGAGTCTCTACTCCAACAATTAGCTCCAAATCTACATATTAATTAGAGCGTGTGATGGGAAGACGTGCCGGAGAAGAGTGGATACCGATACTCGGAACCCCGATGGCTCTGCTGCAACTCGGGCCTGACAGCATTATCCGTGATCCAAAACAGCCTCGCCCCGTATCCTCCACAGGTCAACCCCAGACGCTGGCACGTGCCGCATTCAGGCTGAGCCTCATCGCATTTCGCGTGTCTGCTTCGACAGGTGCGGCAGCCTGTAAAGGTCCTTGTTCGTTCTACCTTGCCACCACCAACTGAACCTTGTAATTTGGGCATCTGAGCAGAAACACAGATTGTAAGGTACAGAGTGACGAGAAAGGAAAGTGGATTATTCAAGAGGATTGAGGAAAAGATTGATTTGTTTCTTTGAAAACAGAACTGGGCGTGGAGGATATGGCCCGTTGATACTTTCACGTTCTGTGAGATCATGACGAAAAGGGCATGTTTCCGCGGGGCTAGATAAAGCTGTGGATAATAACGGTTAGCCTCGAACTTTCCAGGTACACAAATAAACGAGTCAAAGAGTGTGGTCGGAGCAGCATAAGCTTACCTACTAATTTCATCACCCTGCTAACAGCGGGCAATTATTCTGACATTCTGAGGGCGTGATCCGTGATGTATCTGCCTGTCTGCCTGTCGAAACAAGATCATGTGGCGACTGAATTTATCCTGGTCAGACTCAGTATGTCCAGACGACCATGTGTCGACATCCTATATGATATTGACTCTTGAGGCAATACGATGGCAGCCACTTTCAAACAGTCTCGGCAAGAGCTGAGAGATGGATCGATGCGGAGATTTTGCATCATTTCAAGACTCACCCATCACGAGACTTCACTGAGTATGAGAAGGGTGAGGAAAGACCAAACGGATGTTACTTAGCCTCGCGACATCAAAAACGTCACCGCTGCAAGTATGAGAGAACCGACTCGTCCTTCCCAAAATCATCTCGCACTTTCCCGGGGTCGCATCAACCCCAAACGAAGCAAGAGGCAGCCACTAAGTGAATCACTACGCTTTTTGGTTACCAGTACTTTCTCTACTCTACTTTATCACAGTCACCACCATCACCATCATCGGCATCACCATCAATCAACATAATAGACATGAACAATTTGAGCCATTCAATACCAGCTGCGGATATGCCAAAACCCATCGATCCAGTCGTTCTATTCAGGCGAAAACTATACCGACGAATGAAATGGATATTACTAAAAAAGCCATGTACTCATCTGCGTAACTTGACTTTCGATATCGACGGATTATTCAAGCTCAAGTCGCTGGACAAGGAGAACGACGGATTCATGCCGGCCCAAACCACATTGGAGGAAATGTGTCAGGCTCTACGTCAACAAGATATAAGAGCTTGAATGATGGATTCAAATGACGAGATTCAAAACCCACAAATGTCTGAAATAGGACATATACTACCCAGATATCCGGTTATCCATCACGTTTGGAAGCTGGCATATCATGATTGGGACAAGCGACGCTACAAAAGAGAGGCCATGGACGCCCGTAGCGGCAGGTGGAACGTGCGGGTTATATGTGAATTCTTGGACCAAATCATGGAGTGGAGAAAACAGTCCCTCGACGACGTTGACGCTCTGTACGAATTTGTTTGTTCATCGGTGTCGAACCAAGTGCCACAACAACCAGCGTCAGATATCGTTGCACAACTCATTGCACGCCTCGAACGAGTGACAGGAATATCGCTGGCACAAGGACTTGATAATCGTGAGGAGCAACATTGGGATGCTAAGTGTGTTTATAACAATATCTTTATGCTGTACTTGGACGCTGGTGACGCTTACCAGGAAGACTGTCATACTGATCAACGCATGGACAAGGTCGAAGTGGCTTGTAGAATTTCAACCATCTTGGAAGTTCAAAAGAACCGAGAGCTGCTGCACGAACTAGATCAGGTGGTCTAGGAGATTATTGTAGAGTTGATGTTGCATCCGGGGTGTCCTGTAACCGAGTACAATCAATGGCGAGAACGAGAGTAGATGCATATAGGCTTCATTGACTAGATAGCTCACAATGAATAAAGTTACGAGTTGGCGATACAGTAATACGGGCGTGTTTGTGCTGTAGGGTAAATGTGTGCCGGACACAATTGAAGCAGTCATATGTTTGGGTGACATCAGGGTATCAGAGAAATGAGCTGCTAGGAGCATGAGAGACGAAATGAGTAGTTCAGTTTATGTTGATTATTAGGTCATACTTCTTAGGCAGTTTATTTTTGTATCCTAAACCTCGGATGCCAACTTTTCTGGCAACAAGTAGGGTAATGATAGCCTTGGATTAGTGGTAATTGTGTGGTAACTATGTTACATGCAGATTCCAACACCTCAACATAGCAAATTCCCGAAATGAATGGCAAATTGACATCATTTTTTTTTTCTCTCTCAAATCGGCAAACTTGACTCGTGTGGAGTTACAATATCTGCAGAACCTGAATCTGTCTCCTCAACTGACTAGGCTAAGGCGGCTGGAAGGCTAAAACAAAAAAAAACAAAAAAATTGCATTAATGATCGGGTGAACCCACACTCGGCGTTAATGCAAAGACTTCTTCTCCCCTTTGTCCCCTTCGCTGCTTCGCTACTTCGCTACTTCGTTTTGCATACCGCTTGCTTACTACATATTATAGATAGATAGCGCTAGAAGCTTGTAAAAAAGACTTCCACGACGAACCAAAAGAAACGGGGACGCCGAGGCTCAATTCACACCGTCTATCTTAGTCCGTTTTCAGTAAAGTAGCCGAAGAGATGCCACGTTCTCCGCTCTACACTTTAGATGTACATACCCTTGTCCTTTGAGATTCTTACTGTATTGCAATCACGATAAAGATCTGACATGTTTGGAGGTACAGACATTTACTACCGTCACCTCATCATCATACCAATGCTACGTATGTTTGTGATATTTACAGATAATGATGAAGATATTCGTTGTATTCAACACATCTCCTTCACAGAATGTCATCACTCATGAGGTCATTGCCCCTTCGGGAAGTATCACCGCTACCCTTGTGGATCGACGCAGTGACGTTTTTGTTGTTGTAACTGTTTGAGACCAAAAAAAACCTTCAATGCTCTTCTTTTCCCTTCTTACAAATCATCAAATAGCCTCGGTACGTGGCCGCGCCACTTTGACGTTGCTACGGTACTTGAAAAGTGTACTCTACTTTGTACAGCACCACTGTAATTCCACTTTGTACATATTATATATAGATGCCATCTCTGCAGTGACGTCGTTCATTTTTCATACTCAATCATATCCATCTCATACACATACATATATATATATACCCATCTCTCACTCTCACATTCAACTCACCACATCACTTAATCTCATACACATATAATCCGCCAATATGACACAAAACAAGACCCTCGTTTACAAGAAGATCCCCACCGGTCTCCCCGTCGCCGGCGAGCACCTCGTCATTGAGGACCGTCCCGTCGATATCGAGACCGCTCCCGAGGGCGGTCTCGTCCTTGAGCTCCAATATGCCTCTTTCGACCCTTATCTGCGTGGCAAGATGCGCGACACCTCTGTAAAGTCATACGCTCCCGCCTTTGAGATCAACGACGCCATCGTCAACGGCACCCTGGGCAAGGTCATCAAGACCGACAACTCTGAGTTCGCCGAGGGCGACCTTGTCACCGCCTACCTCCCCATCGCAGAGTACGTCCGTGTCGACAAGGAGACCATCCCCAAGGTCAACCTCCGCAAGGTCCAGAACCCTCACAACCTCGACCTCGGCCTCTTCCTCGGCCCTCTGGGCATGCCTGGTCTCACCGCCTGGTCTGGTCTCCACGAGATCGGTCAGCCCAAGAAGGGCGAGACCATCTTCATCAGCTCCGCTGCCGGTGCTGTTGGTCAGATCGTCGGCCAGGTCGCCAAGCGCGAGGGTCTTACTGTTATCGGTTCCGTCGGTGATGATGCCAAGCTCGACTTCATCACCAAGGAGCTCGGCTTCGACGCTGGTTTCAACTACAAGAAGGAGTCCCCCAAGGATGCTCTCCCCCGTCTTGCCCCCAACGGTATCGATATTTACTTCGAGAACGTCGGTGGTGACCACCTCGAGGCTGCTCTTAACAGCTTGAAAGTCGGTGGCCGTGTCCCTGTCTGCGGTCTCATCTCCGAGTACAACACGCCCGCCGAGAAGCGTGAGGGTGTCAAGGGTCTCATCAACCTCATCGCCAAGCAGATCAAGTTGGAGGGTTTCCTCGTCTCCCACCCCCAGTTCGGTCCCAAGTACTACAAGGACCACCAGGAGAACCTCCAGAAGTGGCTTGGTGACGGCAGCGTCAAGGCCAAGCTCTTTGTTACCCAGGGTATCGACAACGCTGCTGATGGATTCATTGGTATGCTCGAGGGCAAGAACTTCGGCAAGGCTGTCCTCAAGCTGAAATAAGTTAATGCGTCTATGAAATATACATATATATAAAATAGGATCGGAGGAGTTATAAAAGTATAATACTGAATAAAAATTATCAAAATATCTAAACATCTCATTCAAACTGTTTATGTGATTTACTGCGTTCAGGCAAAATTTCTTCCTCAAGCAAAAACTATCAAAAGTACAGATGAGCTGCGACACATCGAGAGAAACAGTTATAAACTGTGACAATCCAATTTATCTACCAATTAATTGTACACTCTATCTCAGGTTATCATTCGTTACTTCATCACCAACTCTCAAAAGTAGCCATCCAGTACGCCTAGACACACCAAAACAATGATATCCCAATATAAGCGATCCTCTAACCAATCTAATGCAAAATGCTAAAATGGTCTATTGAAGTTTATCCGGCGTGGGCCGTGTTGTAGCTTCGAGCCAGTTATGCTTCTTCAGCTTCTTGCTCAGCGAGGTTCTCGTCTGAACCCTGCCAGTCATCACTCTCAAGTCCGTCTCGTCGGATGAATAGCGATGACACCCAACCCAGGATGGCTAGACCTCCAAAGATACTCCAGGCTAGTGCTTCACCCTTGGGACGGATGTTGATGGACAGGCTGAAGAGTCCGCCGGACACGAAAGGACCAAAGCTACGTCCGAGGGCAGAAAGAGTTTGTGCCATACCGTTGAGACTACCAAGGCTCGCGTGTGTTGGCGCAGAGTTTGTGATCTAAAAACGTTAGCAAGGTTTAATTCAATAGAGGTACTCATGGAGGGACGCACCAGAAGCATGACACTCGACAGACCGCCGACAGCACACAAATTCTTCAGAATCAATACCAGTCCAAGCTCAATGTATAGCCAGATCTTGCCGCTTCCGACACCGAACAAGGGCTTGTCATCGGCGTAACCAACCCACGGCATAAACAGCATGCTGATACCAAGTCCGAGAAGAGAGATCTGGTAGGTACCCAGGTTGCCCAATTTCACCTTGAGCTGTTGGAAAAGGAAGGCCTGGAAGATGCAGCTTGCCAACCCTGCGATGCTCAAGCTGACGCCAATTCTACTAGGCAGCAAATCGCGACCGGCAGGTGCAGGCGTAGCAGCAAAGATGGGGTACAAGCTGTTGAATGAGATGTTGGATAGCTGGAATACGAGGTAGGTGAACAGGACCAGAATAGTAGTTCGGCTGAGATCTTTCCACGCGGACAGGGCGGGGTCAAGGTTGTTGTCGCCACCGTCAGTGTCTTCTTCGTCTTCGTCCGATTCGGATTCGAGCGCTCGACCGGAGGAGAGAAGAGGTTGGTTCTGAGATTGCGAACGAGGCCAGCGTGCGCTCCAAGAGGGACGTCGAGGAGGTGGGGTTCGCGAAGGAAACCAGGAAAGGACCTTGTCGACCCATGCGGGCTTCTCAAATGCGACCTGGGTTTTGTCTAGAGTCTCCTCAAACCAGATGCTGACCACGATGACGCTGACAGCCAGGAGACCAGCAGAAAGGATGTTGGGAGCTAAGTAAGGGTATTTCTTGCCCATTGTTCCCACAAGTATGCCTCCCAGAGCAGGTCCGGTGATGCTGCCGAGGGAGTAAATGACAGGCAAATATGTGAACGCGCGGCTTTGATTGGACCGATCCGTGACTTCTCCCAGGACCGTTGGGACACAGGCAGCGTTTCCATTGAGTAGTCCCATCAAAACGTGAATTACCACGATCTGCCAATACTCCTTACAGAAGCCAAAGACACAAAAGCAACCCATGAGCGCAATTGTTCCCATGATCAGAACCGGCTTCCTGCCAATGACGTCCGAGGCGTATCCCCAGAGGAAGTTTGTTGACAGCTGCGCCAATGCGAATGAGCTCGCAAGTATTCCGACGTATAACCCTGCTTTTTCATCAGAAATCCCCGGCATGTTGAGCACCATCTCGGGGAGGTATGGGGATATCGAGTTGAGCGCGGTCTGCTCGGCGAGGGAGAGGAAGGCCAGCAACAGCAGCTGACGAACAGGGAGTGGTGTCTCTTCGCCATCATCTTCATCGTCGGAATCGCTCGCATTAGAACCTGCATAAGGCTGTTCGAGAGGGGTCTTTGGCGGCGTGGTGGGAAATGTCTGATATCGATGGGATTGACGTCGCAAGTTGCTCAAAGTTGGGATCGGCGCGCCGGCGTGGAATGAGCCAGAGGAAGCTGTTCGCTCAACAACCATAGCCCTCCTGGCGGCGGCATTGGAAGAGTTATTTCGTGAGGGCGCCATGATGTGTAATGGCTATGTATGGATATGGCCGAGTCCTCCTGGGGACCTTGGGGAAAGCTTGTCGCTGAAGATCAAGGCTTAGTTTTGGCAGGTAGTGGTGACGTAGCGTAGGTAGGGAGGGAGGCTATGAGGGAAGGCAAGATTTGCTATGGCGGGGCTGACACGAGCCACGATGCGATCGAGGCTTCAAACTGACGCGACAAGGGCATTTGCTGGGTGAGATGGATGATCAACGTCAAGTGAGCGATAATAAAGACAGAGAGAGACGTCTGTGTTGTGGTGAGACAATCAGGATTGGTGATTTGTGCCTGTGGCTGGGAAGAAGCTTTGAACGAATATTCCGAAAAACGGCCGATCGCCCTTTTTTTTCTCTGGTTTTAGGCAGGTGCAACCTGCAGTTAGCGCAGTGCACTATAGTAGGGGCAGCAGGTAACTGCAGGTGATGGTTGCGGCTACTGCGACTGCGACCGCACCTTCTAGTTTTGATCGCGTGAGAACAAGGTACATGTATGATCGCTGATGTAATAGCGGGTTCGTGAGCTACTCCTCACCAATCAACGACAGCCGTTGGCATTCCACCGGGCGGGTTCCTCCGGTCAAACTCAATTGGACGGAGGCGAGTCTGTCATCCAATTTTATTTTGTCTTTGCCCTTTTACCCATCTGTCGATCTCGATCTTGGGATTGATTAGCTTGTACTGAAGTCAATCTTCGGTCTTCAACCTCAAAAACCGCATCTGAAACCTTCAGTATTGAAGTCAATCTAACAATGTATTGACGGAGAGAGCTTCTTGTTGGAGTGTAGTTGGAATGGGTCAATAAAGAAACAGTTATATAGCAAAACGAGAAGAAGAAGAAGAAGGAGGAGGAGGAGGAGGAGGAGGAGCAAGATATGGTAGAATGAAATAGACGGGGACGTCATTCACGATCTTGGCATAACATCGGAGCAACAACACCAAAAATGTCAGACTTATCAACTACGCTACCCTAGAGCAGGCACAGAGTCGAAGGGGTTGCTAAAGACTCAACGATATAACGCAGGTATAAATCAAGAATCGAAGTTTACGGCCAACTCATAGGGGTTATTTCTCATGCTAAATTTTTACTTGTACACCAAACAACAAATACATCATACAACGTGATCAGAGTCGTCAACGTTTTCTCTACACAACATAGAAAAATCCCACCCCGAATAATAGCATCTAAAACTCGCCTTCTCACTCCAAAGTCAGCATATTCTCCGGCATAATATCCGGATCACCAATCTGCTGCACAATCGCCATAAACTCCTCCGATGAAATACCTATATTTTCCAAAAACTCTAAATCACTCGTCCCCTCTTCCAAATCTGTAGTCAAGAGCCTCTCCTCGTCTGCTTTCCCTGCTAGTTCAGAAGACGCTTCATCTGTCACTGCCAAAGAGAGCGTCTGTAGACCTGATTGCTGTACCTGCGCGACGAGTTCCTGGCACTGTGATTCGAGATACACGAGCTCTTGTTTCCGAACTTTGGCTAATCGATTCCCACGAGCAATCATGTTGTCGAGAAGTTGGTGTACTAAATGGCGACTATTTTGGTCGTCTGCGACGCCGGGGAATAAAGCAGTTGCCATGTTGAGGTGGAGAGCAGCCCCAAAGGTGAACTCTATATCATAGGGGAGGAAGACCTCTGTATGTTGTTAGAATGGACACAGCATCGAGGGAGAGTTGTGTTACCGAGAAGACTGTATTCGCTAGTCAGGATCTGGAGCGTCTTGACGGCTGATTTAATGCCTGTTGATATAACGGCTGCTGTTTGACCAAGGAAGGCTTCTGAGTTTTCGGCGCCTGGTTGACCTAGAATGTCAAGACGTTCCTTGAGGACTGAGAGTAGAAGAGGGCGTGTCGCTACTATTACACACTGCGCCTGTCAGAAATTGCCGTGCAGAGTATTGGAGATGGACTAACCTGGTGATATAAAAGTGTTATGTATTTTGTACCGCGAGGCATAGTATCTACCGAATTCCGGAATTTCATCGATATTATCTTTTCAATCTCCTGTGCGTGATGCGCCAAAGTGTGAAGAATAGCCTTTGTCTGTTCGAGGAACTGTCCGAGTGGTGTTTTCTCGGGCTTGTAAAGTGCTGTAACCTATTAGATCGATAACAATCCTCTGAAGATTCGAACTTACTTGTTAATATTACTGATAAGAGGTGCGATAAGTTCACCTGGAGACTTCTCGCGCTATCGTCTTGGGATCCTACGTTGGGAGGGTTGACTGGTGTGGAAATGTCACTATCCTGAACCGACATGGGTAATCCCAGAGAAGAAGAAAAGTGTCGGTCCATGATATATAAAGTCCACCACAAATCGCGGCATCGAGTAACCGTTTCGCTACCGAGTTCGCTGTCCGGTAACTGTGTATGGAGTCCTTCCAATTGAGCTATCCTGATGGCCTGGCCAAGCTGTGACATGTCAGCTTTTCTGATAACGACGGAGCAGGCACATTACCACTTACGTATACGTGCGCAGACTCCCTCTCATCGATAGAGTAAAGATACAAGCCAACCATGGCCAAAACCTCGATAGCAAGCAAACTATCCTTCCAAAGCGCAGTATGGTCAGGCATGAGACCCATCGCTCTCACAAAGAACTTTGAGCCGGGGGGTTCAGTGGAGGGCATCCACTGTGATGAATGGAAGGCCGTGCCAAAGGATAGAATCAAGAGAAACTTGACATACCAGAGGCGATTCTCCTCTGCCTTGTTCTGCGCGTCCGAGTAAAAGTCACGGATCTGGTTCACGAATTCTACCTCGTCGAACAAACGGTATGTTTGGCCGAGATGGAATTTGAAGGTATGGAAGAGGTAAATTGCGTGGTCGAGAGATGGTAACCCTGTGACATCGGGCTTTTCGTGCGGAGGGCGGATGTTCCACGATAAAGTGTATATGTCGTCTTCTATTAACTGCGGTGGAATCATGTTCCCACCTGGTTGTAGTTTATCGCCCAACATGAGCATTAGTCGTAGTGTGAAGGACCAAGTTGACCAAGGCGCCAGCCATACTTTGCCATCCAAGTCAGTACATTCTTAGAAAGGCTGTTTGGGTACTCACTCCACGTGCGTCTGTTTTTTCGTGTATTCTTGATGATCTTGGATGGGATAGTAAACGCGCTAGGCCATATACTCAACGGCGACTCGCCCTGTTGTTGGTACGGTGATGAAGAGGGGGGACCTTTGTTGACAGGGTCAGACTCAGATTGTTGATGTGAATGTGAGCCTTCCACCGTAAGCGCAGGAGAAGCATGGCTGGTATCGACTCCGCACTCACCATTGACGTCGCTGAAAGCTGCATCACTTGTGCGTTTGAGGCCAGGAGAAAAGGAGTGAGGTTGGGATATGGTCGGAGAGCAGTATGACGCGTGGGACTGAGCGGATGATGCTTCTATGGAAGAACGGTACGGCGGAGGCGCGGATGATATTGTCGCCGAGGGAGGTGAGCGATAGATGAACGGTGTTTCTGTGTTCTGTCTGCTCTCAAGGATGGTGTTTGACGGTGAGCGCTGATACTGCTCTACTTGCTTCTGAAGATCCTGCAGATATCTTGATCAATGGAGGTTAGTGCTGATAACAAAGTTGACGTGGCTGAACCAACTTTTCCGAGACCATAACCTTTGTCACTCCGTCTGTGAAGCGACATTGTACTGAGCGACGCTGACAGTTCTGGCATGGGTCCTCTCCGGAGCATTTGATCTTGCTCTGTCTACACGCGACGCAGCTGTGATAAAGTCAACATGAGAACAAAGATAGGACCCAAACTCTTACGCATTGGCTGTTCTTCTTGTCTTGCGAGGCTGGGTTTGCTCCGACGCCATAACGTTTGGCGGTAAGCTGATGTTTGTGCAGAATATTACGATGCATTCGACCGTTTCAAGGCTGTGCCTGTCTAGTGAGGATGCTGATCAATAAGAATGATCATAGACAGCAAAAGATGGAAGAATAGCTAGAACGGGGCGTTTGGGCTGCAGCGTCCCCTGTAAGGTTTCACTGGTTAGCGCAGCGTCCTCCCCCGCACGTGCATCGGGGTCCGTTACCGGGTGAAACTGAGAGGATGTGTGTTTGATGTGATGTCAGTTGAGTTTTGATGGAAGTTCTAGAATAAAGTATGCGTGGTGATGGTGGTGATGATGATGTGGAAAGATGTCCATAGTTTGTTATCTAAGTTTTTACCTACAGATAACCGGTTTGATAGCGGTCAGTGACGCTGGACGTTATCTATCCCGGCAAGATAAAACCAACTCTCAGGCTGAGTTTGATCACGTTCATCACCAAGATAAGAATAGTTCCATCCCCAACCCCTACAACCATTCCCCCGCATTTGGGTTAGGTAACAAACAACGGTGAAAGAAACAAACTGACTGACTTTCCTCAGGGTTTATTCTTTCACCGGCTGCTGGTTCCGAGATAGCGCGGGGTCGATCTTTTGGAGCTTTTACCATTGTGGGCATGTTTTTGCAAACCTCACATAAGCCACGTAGTCAAAGATAAGTTGGGGAAACAGGCGTCATCGGCAAAATAAAATTGTTATTGTTACATGGAAGGACTTCGGGGTATCAAGTGCCGGTAGACGCTGTGCAGGGATCGGTAACTTTGCCGTTCCGATTGGATAGTCAGCAACTACATATATTACTGTATGCTATCTGTCCCAGACTGTTTGATACTCTAAGCCCTTACGAGTCTTACAGCTCTTACAGAGGCTTCGTCATATACCCAGTGTTCGCAATCGTCTGTAAAAATGGTGTTAAGAGTCCCGATTTTGAACTCGTCACTGGTCATCGCTTCCGAGCCTACTTGACGCCTGGTTCCGCAGTTGGTACAGTTCTTTGCTGCTATGTCATTAATAGTCTTGCATTTCATGCATTTCCATTTCTCGTGTTCCGGAATAGTAGTTGTTCTGGGTGCCATGGTGGGTTTGTGTTGAATGTGTCAGGTAGTAGTTTGTTGGTTCTCCAGGTATGTACTTATTTCTAGTAGATGTTTGTCTAAAAGCGATTGGTGTGGTCAATCGCTGGCAAATATATCAGGCTACTGGAGGAATTCACTCAGTCTAAACGTTCTGAGTCAGTATCGAATTCTTCGCAGCTACACAGACACGACTTGTCTTTGTTCACTGGTGGGCGGGCCATGTTTGTGATCATCTGGCAGAATGGCCGTCTGTATCAAACCTTGGGTTCTAATCAGTACGCTTGCTACTTCGTGAGTGACTATGTGCGGCGGTATTCACTTCTGACTGTACTTGAAGTCCATTCTCAGAGCTGATTGCCGTATCGAATGGCTGTACTGATAAGAAATGAATGATTAAGGAGCTCGGTAACGGATAGAGAAAATACAAATATCAATGATTCGGTACGTCAGTTATTGTTCAGCATAGAGATAGCAAGATAGAACTCCCTTCGATACCTCGAGAACTCAATGTCTTGTTACAATTGCATCATTGTATGAACATGAACACTTGCCCTTGGAGTCGATTTACTTGGAAATCTAAATCCAAGACTCACGCAGTTGATTAAGTCATAGTGCTGTTGGACGGTTGGCTCCGATCAGGCTGCAAATGCTTTTCCTCAAATCTTGCTAAAACATTTCGATGTCTTGGTTGGACCATGTTCCATTATCAGCGTTGTTTTCGGCTGTCCCACTCTTGTATCCTCCCTATGACAAACAGAACAGTACGAATCTTGATCATATCTCCGACGATGTTGACACGCGCCTAAACGAGGAGTTCCTGCGCCGCTTCGAGAACGACATTATCGACGACAAGGAAGCACTAGAGAACGCATCGATAGCCACAGTTTGAGCCTACTTCAAAAACTGGATTACGGCCAAAAATGGCACCGACTTGGCCGGCGACATGAGATTTGCTATGTGCATCATGATCGACACTGAGACACTAGACCAGTTTGCGACTACGCATGAAGAATTCCCGCGGGACAGCCAAGAAAGATACGCATCGTCATACTGGCTCAAGTTGGTCGACGCAGAGACAAATCTAGACGAGGCAGTTCGCGTCCGAGTGTACGGCGAAGACGATTTCATGAAATACTGGTTCGAACGAAACTTGCGCCGTCTACCCATATCGGACCTGACTCACAGGCACGATGATGAGAACCCAGAAGTACTCTACTTCGGCCATGCCCGACCAAGGACGATGCTCAAGCTAAGTCTTCACGGTTGGTGAAAGACGTTTGATACATACACCTAGATTCTATACCAGATAGCGATGGTCCAGTTTCAGATGCCTCCCCTTCAAGTTCCTTCTTCTCTTTCTCCTTCTTCTCGATTGTCACCTACTTCTCCCACATAGCCTGATATCTTCCCCCAAGAGCCAAGAGTTCGTTATATGTGCCTCTTTCTACAACCTCGCCCTTGTAAAGGACGGTGATTTGGTCCGAAGTTGTGATTGCAGACGGTGGGATACGGAGTGCACTCAGAGTTAATGCGGAGAGTCTGCCGTGTGGTGGGATTTGGGACGTGATAAACGCGGCGGTGATGGGTTGTTCTGGATAGTGTGTTGTCTCTACTCAGCAATTTTCGTGCATTGATCTGTTGAAGATACCTTGATCTGTGGTATTTCTTAAGTAGTGCCTGTCTGGCCGTCTTGCTACAAAAGAGCAAAATCATCGACTGAGAGCAAATGATTCTGAAGGATGGCTGGACTTTATGAGACTGGAGACCAGCGGACTGGGGACGTGTTCTAGACTTTGCAGTGAATACACGATCCATCAAACTTATGTAGACGCTTCCATCACTGTAATTAAAGATATCCAGCGCAGACAATTAGCGTCCATCAGGGTCGTTTTCAGTGATGCTAGCACGCGTTTGAATGTGAACAAAAGCAATGATATCACGTTTGATTTCTTTATGCGAATGGCAAACAGTTTGCAGTGCCAGCAGCTGGCAACTACAAACAGCAGATGTTTCCCACCTCAACTATACTCTCTCATCCCTCATCCCTCCTGTCTACTGAAAGACTTCCCTTCACAACCAATATCAGGATCGCACCCACAAAGCAAAACACCAAGACAAATCATTCCCAAATCGACAAGATGCCTTCCCCACCACCCAAACCATCCTCTCCCATCCCCTTTCGTCGCCGCGCCCAAACCATGGACCAAGCCTGGCCTCCCTCTCATCATCCCTATCAGGGGTTCCTCCCTCTTCCTTCCATCGGTGACAACTCTTCTTCTTCGCCTGAGCCTGAGCCTGAGCCTGTCGCTGAAGAGCGTGTCGATCCATTCTTCACCACCGATCCCGCCAATGGTCCCCTTCACGTCGTTGACACCATGCGCCTTCAAGTCGTTCGCGACCAGAAAGAAAACACCCTCGGCATGAGAGTTGTCGACCCCAACAACACCATGGGAAAAGACGCCAACATCTGCGCTCCTCTCCCGCTTGGTACAGCCACCACTGGCATTGCCTTCAGCGTCGGGTCACCTCACGGGATGCACGAGGCGTACACCCGAGCTACGCAGATTACTGATTCCCAGAGAATCGTGGGCGTCATGTTTGCCCCAGTCAAGGAACAGGGGATGGTTCGTGATGTCGACTGGTCCTTTCTGGAGCAGGCCAAGAATTGTGAGAAGGATCCTGCTCCGAAGCCTGCTCCGAAGCCTGCTCCTGGTCGCACCCACGGCATGGGTCATGGTCGTTCTCGACGTCGCCACACCACCGCAAATGAGTTTGGGGAATCTTCCAAGCCCAAGTCCCAGCCAGTCGACAAGTCTGATGAGTCCGAGGTCGAGGACACCGGTACCAAGATTCATCATCTGATCAAGGAGATGGTTCTCAAGGACAAGAAGAACGACAACTGAAAGTCACACTGAGCAGAGCAAACATGCACGGACAGCACGATAGCAGAACCACATGGACATGGCTGAAAGTTGGAGGCACAATCTTGTAACTACACTCGTGTGCCTAAGGAAGCGCCCTGAATCGTCTCCAGAGGTCCATACTGAGAACAAATCTGGTTGTGGATGATTGGTATTTGCGTGGAATACGCCGGAAACTATTTACTTTGCTATCTTCATATGCAATCAATATGAACCAAATACTTTGCAACTCGTGTGCCTGGTGTTTGCAACTTGCATTGTCTGCCATGTGACCTGACCGCAGATGCCATGTCCGTCTTTGAAGCTTGAACCATGTTTGCCCGTGACTCTGCTGCGGCTCACATATTATTCATTTACTTTTCCTCCTCGCCTCTACATATTGTCCTCGAGCTGGATGTAGAGACTCAGTGTCTTTTCCTGCTGCTGCGTATATTTACTGGTCATCATCGTGATCCTATTCCACTTCCCATTGATTTAACCAGGTCGATATCATACTAAGAAAGCCCAAATAAGCGGTCTTCTAGATTTATGTCGGGTACTTTAGCCTTGTGTGTTCCTGCTACTATCATCACCATTCATCTGCATTAACACTATCGTCATCAATTTCGTGGAAATATACGGTAGACGAGTTTAAAAGATTAATACCAGCCCCGGCTATACCGCCGTCTAACAACGACCCAGTCAATCTATATAAGCGAAAACTATACTGACAACTAAAATGGATCGGAGCTAACATCAATCTTCAGATATCTCAAGGACCGTTCCAGCACCGACCAATACTCTCCGGCCAAAGACCCATCCGATCTGCCCCAGCCTGTATTTCAAATTGTCCGACAAGACCACCAACTCATATGACGATCACGTCCTCTGGACCTGCTGACGCCTGAAAGTTTGTTATACGTAGTACTCAGCATGGCCCATCTCGGAACTCGGTTCCCAATCTCGAGTTCCGAGGACCGGCGCGATAATCTTATCGGCACCCATTTTTTTCCGGATCTGATTTCAAAGCCGACCACCATATTCTTTTCCGTCGAGATACCAAACATGCGATCCAGTTTATCTTGCGAACACTGCAGGTAACTTAATTCCCCGATTAACGTTCAACAGAAGAAAGCTGACTTTGACTTTTACTCCAAAGGAAAGCCAAGGTCAAATGCGTCCACAATGGAACTGCACCTTGCTCAAGATGTGACAGATTAAGAACCTCTGGCTGTGAACTCACGAGACCCCAGGTCAGATCTGCCAAGAAGATCACAAGGAGAATTCAGAATGCATCGGCAGCTTCGACTCCACGCGGCGATGAAGCTTCGGTGGTCTCGAGTTCGTCTGTCCTGAGCCCCATGACGCCTATCCCATCAAGACAAACGACTTCGCACAATGAACTCGATACTATGGACGACCACCTCACCAACTTACCGATGAGTGTTGTCTTAAAGGCTCTCAATATATTCACCGCCAAGTTTCCCGAATTAAGAATCCTCCAAGCTTCGTCTTTCATCAAAGAGTACCAGACCGTCCGTACAAAAGAGGGCAAAGCACTACTCGCCACGACGCTTGCCATCACGAGAAAGCAGTGTTCCATAGTGACAGGGGATTGGCTGAGAGGCTTGAGAAGTAGCGAATCATACGCGACGTATGCATGGAGTACCTTGTCCGATGCTATCCTCCAGCCACCGAAAGTACAAGTCGTGCAGGCCTTGCTCATCTTGACGTTGTATGAATGGGGTGTGCGCGAGTATCACAAAGCTTGGATGCACTGCGGTATGTTATTCAGGACCCATAACATCACGTTCTAACAGGTTCAGGTATGGCAATACGCATCATGCAATCTCTTCACAGCTCACGCGTCAGTCCCCATCCACTTGACGTTTCCCAAAATAGCGACACAGATGCCATGGCCGTCGCCGTCGAGTCACGAACATACTGGGCCTGCTTCATTATGGACTGCACCATCAACTCAGGAACTTACAACCCGCGCATGCTTCCCATGTCAGAGATGCAGAAACTAAAAGTGCCTCGACCACTCAACTATACAGACTTCGCCTTTGGCTTCGATGCCACGTCGCTAAACTACAGCGCAGGCGACATGTCGGGTCTTGCGCAGGGGTTTGAGTCGATAGCCCTCGGATTTGATATCTATGCTCAAGCCATGTCTTTTGTGTTTAATAATGGACGGTGCGCACCAGGTATGTGCGCGGCTGAGAATTGTCCATGGGTTCCTGGCTCGCCGTGGTATCAGTGCCGAAGTCGGTTAGAAGAGTGGAGGAAAAGCCAGCACGAGCGGCTATGGTATCCGCAACATAGTGTCGTTGTGCATATGACGCTTGGCCATGGTGAATCCTTTATCTATCTGAACATGCTCTATTACCTGACGTGAAGATCCACGATCCATCAACGAGGCATATGCTAACAATGTCTTAGTACCGTTATGCTTCATCGAGAATACTTCCCCTTCTTACCCATCGGAGATATGACACCGCGAGGCCCTGTGGACCCTCCACCCCTCGAAGCAGAAGCACCACCAGGTTGGTGGGATGAAAGTGCCAGAGAGTTATTCAGCGCAGCAGAACAAATCGCTTGCTTACTACAAGAAGCATCAGAATGTGGCATCCCGCTGATGACACCTTTCTCTGGATTCTGTGCTTTCACCGCATGTTTCCTGAACCTCTACGTATTCCGATACCCCAGGATGAATCTGGGTCGGAGTACGAGGGCTGAACAGCTGATGAATTGGGGACTAGATTATCTCGAAGAGTTCCAGAATGCCTGGGAGCTGGCAGGTGGTTGGGTAAGTTCATCTTCCAAGAGAGATGGTCCAAGCTAACAAGGGCAGATCAAAACCATTCAAAACTCATCCCTCCTCTACAAGAGAGCTACAGAGGATGAAGGGCGATATAGAGGTCGATCCAGAGCTGATTTTGAGACTTTACACCAGTCGATCCATGAGTATCGCATTGTGGATAGGTCAGACCAGCATTTGCAGCAGATTAGCCACGCAGATCGAAATTCGTCAAGAAGAGAGGACGGTAATGATGTGCCGGCGCCAACACAGGGTCACGCTATGAGCGCAGCTCTCAATTCTTCTGTGTCTGTACCTGACCCGTTTCCAAATTGGTGGTCGATGTTGCAGGAAGTTGAGTTTACGGATGTTGGAAATCTGTGGAATGGACTACGGGACATATAAGCAGACCTACTGAAGTAATGAGTATTGAAGTGTACGAGTGATGAATAGATTGGTTGAAGATCTAGGTTCAAGAACTGCAGACAGAAGACTAAGTAGGACGCAATTACTTATTAGACACGTGATCCTCCCCTTCAGGTTCAATAACAAGACATGACCACAGCACATGAAATAGTATCACTTATTGGATTTTCTGTGGCAAGGCAAGGCAAGGGAGATTGTCTGATGTATAGATGACAGATCTGTCAGTCATTCTTAAAACATGTACCAGTTCAGCATACAAGAAGGGTCGTCGTTGGGGCCTGGGCGCGGGTTAAAATCGCAGTGAAAAAGAGATTCTTAACCTTACCCTATGTATAAGGGCAAGTAGAGTGCTCTGACATCAGCTGGCAAGGATAGTAGTCGTTGGGCGTGAGTTAAAATTGCAGTGAAAATGGTCAACAACCACTCGTGTAGCCGATAGGATTCGTTGTCACTTTTGAGACTAAAAATGTTATGCAAGACAAAGGGGAAAAGAATACGAACCTGGCACTCGCTTATCCCTGGAATATGACTGGTGTTTGTTGACTGGGTAATCCACGCAAGCCCAGCGAGCTGAAGCATGGGTAAGATGATGTCGGAGTTACAACAAATACTGGAACACGGCGAGTATACTCGGCTCCTGGATATTTCTTGCCTGGGTAATCGCGAGCTACGACGAACTGTTTCCGAAAAAGCTCTCTAAGCTGGCCCGATGTCATCCATCATTCTGATGCGAAAGGAAAGATACTTGTAAAAGATTAGAACGTTACAGCGGATGCTAAGTCATGATAGGAAAGGTTGTTGGCATTAGTGAAACAACGCGCCCCCATATTGACAAGGGTTAGTAGAACGCGCTGGACATACGGCAGTCAGCCGCAGCGTCGTCCCTTGCTATGTACTTTCTTTGCGCTGAGAAAATGGTAGTCTATATATTTCATCTGAATCAAGACTGGTGCCTACGTTGAGCTGAGCAATAACCTAAAAATCAAGTCGCTCATGTTATAGCTTGACCAATCACTACAAAATGGACGTCTCCGTCGATTCTACCATTCTTAAACAGCTCTACACCAAGGAAGCCACCTCTTTGCATGAGATCAGTGATGGCCTAAGCGCTTGTGGCGTCGGCAAAAATCGTCAATCTTACCCAAATCATCGTTGTCGGCGAGCAGTCTGCTGGCAAATCATCAGTTCTGGAAGCCATTTCCCACATTCGATTCTCCGTTGATGGCAATCTTGGTACACGATTCGCGACGGAGCTAATTCTCTACCATGCGAACGAGACTCGTATAGACGCCAGCGTCAGATTTGAAGACAAGACGAGACCAGCCAAAGTTTTCCAGCGGAAGAAGTTCCACGAGGATGATCTTCCTGACATCATCAGAGAAGCCAAAGAGCATATGGGCATCTCACAAGATGGAAACGACTTCTCAAAAGATGTTTTGCGCCTTGAAATTGAGGGCCCAAACATTCATCCATTGAGCCTCGTTGATCTTCCTGGTCTGTATCATAGAAGCACTCATAATCAGTCATCAAATGGCAGAGTCACCGTGGATCAGTTGGTGGAGAGCTACATGAAGCAGAAGAATAGCGTTATCCTTATGGTAATCTCTGCCAATGTCAACTTGGCCAGCCACGTGGCTCTCGAAAAGGCAAAGGCTATAGACCCGCAAAGACAAATGTCAGGGCTAAATTAATTATAAAT
>JAAVUI010000309.1:0-48175 GCA_014899075.1 Fusarium goolgardi
AAAAAAAAAAAAAAAGTAAAAAAAAAAAGAATCATCTAATCCTCGTTAGGGTTGTATCCCCAGAGCCGTCTTCGCTCGAGGGCCCACCAGTGGGCAACCTCATCAGCTTCTCGCACCCAGTTCGCGGCTTCATCGCCGTACTGACGATTCACGGCCTTAGTCATAGACTTGATAGTCCACTTGTTCAGAGCATCTAGCTCTAGCGGATCTTTGCTGAGATCTGTAAATGTGTATTCGAGGTCCTTCTTCAGAGGAACTGCCAGTCGCCAGGGTGCGTCGGCTGATGTGATGGTGAGCATGCCACCACCTGGGTTGATAAGCCCAAAGTTCCAAGCACGGCGGCCGTCTTGAGTCTTTTTGTATGGTCTAATAAGGGATTGACCCTCGTAATCGTTGGCGAGGTCGGATGCGATGGCGGAATCTTCCTGGTTTAGCGATCCTGAGTTGACAAGGAGGTCCAGAACGGTAGGGAGGATAGAGATAGAAGTAACGTTGGCCTCATATTGGACCCGAGGGATGGCGGGGTGACGGAAAGATATAGGGACTCGGAAGTTGCTGATATGGCGGTTTTCGTAGGTGCCCGTCTTGGAGAAATCCTCCTTGAAAGTTTGGCCGTGGTCGCCGACAAATACAACTAGGGTTTCGTCTGCAATTCCGGCGTCCTCAAACATCTGCATCAGCTCGCCAAGCCAGGTGTCGGTAAAGCGAATGGTGTTGAGATATTTGTCAAAATCTTGGTGTCGGCCACCTTCCTTGCCCATATACTTCTCGGTGTCGAACCACTTAGGCACGCCCCAGGGATGATGAGTTGTGCTAGTAAAGTGCGACATGAAGAGACGCTTGTTCTCGGCCAGACCGTCGCTGATGTACTTCCTAATGTGCTCCTTCAGATCTGTCTCGGGGTATCCAAAGTAGTTGATCTCTTGCATCTCCGGGTTGGAGAGGGCTTCTTCATCGAGCTTTGGCTTCGTGACCTTGAAATCGAATCCGATCTTGGCGTCAAACTTGTCCTGTCGGTCATAGGAGTCTGTGACCGCCTGGAAGAATGCGGGCTTCCATTGGTACTCGTGGAACTTGGCTTGCTGGCCTACACTCGCTCCCCACCAATCTCTGGATCCCCACCACTGTCTCTTTTTTGTCTGATTGGTTTTGACCTTGTTGAAGAGTTCGAGAACTTGGGGAAGGCAGGGCTGGTAGCTCTCGAGTTCGGCCTCTTCAAACATGTTGACGGCCATAGGCCACGCGCCACAATGGGCTGCAGCGAGACTCTTAGTCGAGACACTGCTGGTGGTGAGACCTCCTACAACATTGATACCACCAAACCCAGGTTTTTCCTGGCCCTTCCACGCGAGGTTTTCGGGTCGAGTGTAAGCGGTACCGTTTGAGCTTGCATAATTGCCGGATTTTCCTGTAATTCTCTCAAAGTTGGGTGTCAAGCGTGACACACGACTGTTGACTTCATCTCTTAGCTTTTCTTCATGCGATTCCATGATGATACGGTGCATATCGCTGCCCTGTTGAAGTGGGAAGAGTTCTTCACGCATACTCTCCATGAGGATGAGAGCAATGTGACGAACCTTGACAGAGCTGTTGTGTAGTGCCTCTTGGATGGGAGCAATGATGTCTTGGTCGAGGTTAGTAATTCGCATAGGGTCGTTGACAGGATTATAAAATCCCCGATCTTGTAAGGTGTTTGGGCATGTGTTACTGGGACCATCCTTTTTATCGGTCTCGTTCTTGTATCGTTCAGAGTCCCATTTCAGGAATCCACTGGGAATAGGGCTAGGTAACCACTTGGGAGGGTTATCTCTGTAGTTCTTGACATAGTCGTTGTTGATTTTGCTGGGAGCCCAGCCCTTGAAGTCGTCCTTGGGGGCAACCCACTTGGACTGTTCGGTGAGTACCTTAAGAGGCCATTCGTTTTGGGAGGCGCAGAGACCAAATTTAGGTTTGACCGAGTCGAGTAATCGCAATGGCAAACTGCTTGCCATGTGGTTGTACGGTTGGTCGGGGCGAACGATGGTCATTATGCCAAGAAAGAGGATGACGGAAGTCGTGATGATCCAAGGTGGAACAAAAGTACAAATGCGTCGCTTTGGTGATGCGCCGTCCTCTTGGTCCTTTTCTTCTCCATCGTAGCTCAGGTTGGGCGATGCATTGCCAGTGCTCGCAAGGGATTCGCCGCTGTTGGTGCGATGAAGGAAGGGTTCGGCGTTCTCAGGGTCATGCTGATTTTGGCCTTGGGGGCGAATCTTTCCCCGTATATGCCGGGATACTTTTGAAATGTTAAACGTCAGCGGTTTTGATAGGGTAATGGAACAACATACCCGAAGCAATGCGCTTTCCGAGGCCAGTTACCACGTTGCCAACGGTCCGGTAGAGGTAGTTCTGAGGGAACCACGAGACAATGAGAATAATCAATGCAGAAACCACCACACTGCTGCTTTCGCTAACGAGAACATTAAGACCTTCATCGTTAGCAAAATCGCCAGCGTCGCTCCATTCGACCTCGCCGCCTGTTCTGTAGTGGAAGCCGAGTTCTGATGCGGCGGCGGCGAATGTTATTAGACTGTATGCGCCAACCGTTAGTGACAGACCCAATAAAACAACACAGAGCCGTATGAATGAACATAGAAAAACTTACGTGAGAAGGCAACCAAAAAGATAACCAGCAAAGGAAGCAATTGCTCGCTCTCGACGCAATAACAAACGACCCAATAGAACTAGAAAGACATCTTGGAGGAAAAAGGTCGGTAGGTAGACAATGAAGTCGATGACGGCAATCGAGTGAATGTGAATATACAAATGCAGTAATTTGGCAAATAGTATTGATACAAAATAGACAGCAAAAAGATATGAGACGGTTGAAGACATCTTGGGCCTATCTCACATCATCAACGAGACGATGTCAAAGTAGGAAGATGAAGATGGAGAAGAGGGAATGAACAAGGTCAGTTCTAGGCAAAAGCCAAGCGGACATAAGACTTTTTGTCAGATATACGAGGCAAGCAAGCATCGTTAGTAGCTGAACCTAGGAACCTACAGACGACAGGCAAAACATCTAGCCCCAGCCCCAGTTCCGGATTGAAGTGAAACAGAGTGACACGCAATCCCCCTTATCACCCCTTGCAAATCCTCACCCCTCAAATACAAGAGACAAGTGATGTATTATAGACTACACTGTACAGTATAAATGGAATTGCCTAGGGTTGGTATGTGGTCGCGTGTTGCGGTGCAGATGGAGTGAACCGCAAAGCTTGGTGACACTGTACCAAGTCAGTGTCGCTGCAGTTTTTGGCACTAAGCCAAAGACAACCTTACCACCAGCATCTCGTGCATAATAGACTACGCAAATCTAAGGCTTTAAGCTTACATCGGGCTTGCCTTTGGCGCCTTTGACGTGCCCCCAAGCCCGCTTCCTTAGCTCGCTTTTTACTCGCTCCTAGGAGGTACCTAGAGCGGTGCACGCGCCCTGGAACAATTGATCGTCTGCCTGTTCAGGTCTGTTCCTGGCAAACTATCCAAAGGTTACCTCCACTTTTGCTAAAAAAGAACAAAGGGGCCTGGTGCTGAGTCTTGTTAGGTGCTAAACTGCCCTGCTGCCCTGACTTACAGGCGCTAATACTCCAGTGACGTCTACCATAGTCCCGTCATTATGGTGTCTGGCTATCTGGGTAGTATCATGTTTATCCTTATAGAGCACTGGATTGTACAGCGGCCCTGACTAATACCAGACGATCAGAGTCGCGTCACAGATTAAAGTCTTACATAGTGTTTCTACTTCATCTCTTACTGTGTCTTGGCTGACGGTATGAACAAGGATGTCCAAGAATCAACAAAGAATGGTGGGGTTGCGTTAGGTAGATCATTCTCAGGTGCATGGAGAACCTGTCGTTTCCATGCTATGAATAGAAGGAGGTGAAGGGATATCCATTGTTTTAGAGTTACAACGCACTGATGATGAAGCAAACGCCGATATTTCGATCATCCCATCCAATAATTCTTCACTTCATACATAGTACTCACTTACCAACAGATTCATGCATCCAATTCCCTTCCCAGCCAAGCCCTCTCACGTAAGTAAGGATGGCTGCAGTATACACGAGCAATGCCCCCTGCCTTGAACTCGATATCCTTGGCAACTCATGGGTGTCACAAACATTCTATCCAAAAACTTGTCTTGGGAATATTACATCAACGAGTACGGAGTACCACATCGGTTAAGCCGTGCCGCCATTGGGGCACAGGCATGGATCCTGAACATTCTCGCAGCCTTACTGTACAACCAAGCTTTACCAAGCTTTACCAAGCGCGTATAGTTCAATTGATTTGACTTCAGATATGGGTCGAATTGAAGCCCAAGGAGCAGGCTCCGATTTCGTCAAACATCTATTTCAGTCCAGATCCTCGATTGATTTCTAGAATTCCATTCTCGATGTCTTACGCCATGGCTTGCCGCCGTTTCCTGCCGGGGGATAGGAACCTGAGTACTCCGTAAGAGGCTGTCAAACCGGTTTAGTGGAAGGCTCTTCCGGACTTTACGTGATGCCGCATTCGCAAAGATCAAGCTGACAAAATAATTCGTACACTATAGCTCGAGTGAGTTGAGACTCATTTTGCCGTCAGGGTTGATCTTTTATATAAATCAACACAGCCATTACATACAGCGAGGCTTTGATATGATTTCTCGAACGTACAAAGGATGTAAAAAAAATCATGAGTCGTTGCAGAGCCGAGTTTTTTGGTTGGTCAATAGGTCTAGATATTTTCTTCAACTCCATGTGAGGAATACTGCCGCGTGTCACCGCCAAAAATTGTAAATTTTTGGAGATGGCTCCAGCATCATACAGAGCAGCCTCCATCGCAGAGCGCAAGCGGGCATCACTGGTGTAGTTACTCTTGTCGCTACTCGCACCAGCTGCATATAATATAATCACAATGCCTCATAATGAAGAAGACCACCCTGTGGTCAAGCGCCAGAAGACTGTGGCACCAGCCAATGCTTCAAAGTCCGCATCAGACTCTTCTCGAATTTTTGCGCCTTTCCGCGTATGTCTATTTTCTCTGTCGCCTCGCCATGTTGCCATAGCTAACTGTTTTGCACAAGACTGTCGGTTTAGTATCTCCTACAAGTGTTCCTTTCACCTCAATTCCTCTCGGCAAGACAACTTTCCAGATTTCGACCTCTGTTGGCCGATCCATTCAGACCTACGATCTTCGTCGCGGATTGAACCTCGTTTTCATCACTCGCCCGCAGACCCCCGCCGACATCACTGCAACTCTCGCCTGGAAGCAACAGATTTTCGCAGCATGGGGAGGATCAACCAAGGGCGAATCTCAGGGCGTCTGGATTTTTCAGAGGGGCAAGAAGGTTAACGAGCTTGTGCTGCCTGCCGACCTTAACGAGCCCGTCCAGCAGATTCAGGTTTTAGGAACATGGACTATTGTCGCTGCTCTGACGCGAATCGAAATTTTCAAGACAGCCACTCTAGAGCACTACACCACTATCCACACCACGCCCGCCAACGACCGAGGCAACGAAATCACTGGCGGTATTGTGTCTATGCCCACTTTCCTCAACAAGATTTTCGTGGGTCGCAAAGATGGTTGGGTTGAGATCTGGAACGTCAGCACCGCCAAGCTTATTTACACCATTCTACCTCCTGCCCCCGATTGCGGTTCTGTAACATGTTTGGAGCCCAGTCCTGCTCTATCTCTGTTGGCCATCGCCTACTCTGAGGGAGCCCTTATCATCACAAATGTTCTTACTGACAAGATCTCGCTTCGCATTGAGGCCGGCAGCTCGGAGGCGCCAGTCAACTCGATCTCTTTCCGAACCGATGGCATGGGAGCTGGCAACGATGGACGCAAGGATGGTGTTATGGCTACATCGACAGCCGCTACTGGTGATGCCACATTCTGGGATTTGAACGGCGGTGGTCGCGTTATGGGTGTTTTGCGAAGCGCTCATAACCCTCCCTCTTACGATGGACCTACTGTTCGTGGCGGTATCAGCAAGATCGAGTTCCTCCCCGGTCAACCTGTGGTCCTGACCAGCGGCCGCGACAACTCCCTCAAGTCCTGGATCTTTGACGAAACCCCCTTCTCGCCCGTTCCCCGAATCCTCCACTCCCGCAGTGGACATGCTGGCCCCGTTAACTGCCTTCAGTTCCTTCCTACCGACTTTGAGGGTGCCGATGCTGGTAATAAGTGGCTGCTTAGTGGTGGACAAGACCGAAGTCTTTGGGGATGGAGTTTGCGCCGCGATGGCCAGAGTGCAGAGTTGAGTCAGGGTAACATTCGCAAGAAGGCCAAGAAGATCGGTATTCTGGCAACCAACGCACTGTCGCATGGACCAACAACAACTTTGGAGGACCTCAAGGCCCCCGAGATCACATGCATGGCTTCTTCACTGAACCGAGATGGCGGTATTGGTGCCATGCCCGGT
Source organism: Fusarium goolgardi (assembly GCA_014899075.1). NCBI lineage: Eukaryota > Fungi > Ascomycota > Sordariomycetes > Hypocreales > Nectriaceae > Fusarium > Fusarium goolgardi. The sequence continues at coordinate 6,449 of JAAVUI010000309.1, forward strand.
AACCAGCCTATATGGCAAAAGTCTCAGAAGAGGGCGCACAATGCTGAGGTCAGCGGTATGACCGGCTGGGAGAGTGTGGTAACTGCTCATAAGAACGATTCCTATGCCAGGACATGGTTCTGGGGTCGTAAGAGGGCAGGTCGGTGGGCTTTCCCTACTGGAGATGATACCAACGTCTCGACTGTTGCTATCAGCCCTTGTGGTACCTTTGCTCTTGTTGGCGCGGAGTCTGGTGGTATCGATATGTACAACCTCCAGTCTGGAAACCATCGCCAACGATTCCCTTCAAAGCTCAGCCCAACCCAAGCTCGTCAGCTCAAGATGCAGCAGCTACGACAGGCAGACGATGTCGTTCAACTACACGCCGAGTCTACCCGCCAGTTCCCCGTCGGCACCGGAAAGCACACTAAGCGAGTCACCGGTCTCGTTGTTGATTCGATGAACAAGACAGTTGTGTCCTGCTCTTTGGACGGCAAGATCAAGTTCTGGGACTTCTTGACAGGTAACCTGCTGGAGCAAATCGACTGGGCACCTATGACTTTCCCCACAGGATGCAGATACCACCCCGCGAGCAACCTCATCGCATTCTCATGCGATGACCTGTCCATTCGCGTGGTGGATATGGAGACCAAGAGAACTATTCGAGAGTTCTGGGGTCCTCAAGGCGCCATCAATGACTTCTGCTTCTCTAGCGATGGACGATGGATCATCGCAGCCTCTCAAGATTGTGTCATTCGTGTCTGGGACCTTCCTACAAGTCACCTGATCGATGCTATCCGACTTGAGAAGCCTTGCAAGGCGATATCAATGTCTGTCACTGGTGAGTATCTGGCTGCGACAATTGAGAACGAGTTGGGCGTGACACTCTGGACCAACAAGGCTCTGTTCAAGTATGTTCCCACACGCCAGATCTCTGAGAAGGAGATCGGCCACGTCTCCGCTCCCACAGTCTCTGGCGAGAACAGCCATGGCATGCTGGAGGGCGCATTCGAAGAAGAGCAAGCCGAGGATGAAGATACCGTGGTGGCACCTACAATCGAGCAGCTCAGCGCTGATCTTACAACTCTGTCTCTGGTTCCCAAGAGCCGTTGGCAAACACTGCTGCACCTGGATCTTATCAAGGAGCGAAACAAGCCCAAGGAAGCCCCCAAGGCTCCCGAGAAAGCTCCTTTCTTCCTGCCTTCCACGACGGGCAAGGAGAACCCTTTGGCGAATAAGGAGCAGAAGGCAGGAGACGTAGAGAACACTTCTCGTGTCACGAAGCTTGAGCAGGCTCGGTTCGAGCAGGCCCTTAGTTCTAAGCTTAGTATTGGAGCTGAGACTGGAAACTGTGAGTACATTCCTTTTTGCACTGGCATTTGCACAAACTAACTTTATACAGACGATGAATTCATCGAGCATCTCAAGTCTCTCTCCCCCTCAAGCGCAGACCTGGAGCTCCGCTCACTCTCTGTCGGTGATGGCGACGATATTTCTAACGAGCTGCTGCATTTTATCCGTGCTTTGACAGCACGTCTCAAGACTCGCCGAGATTACGAGCTGACCCAGGCCTGGATGACTGTGTTCCTCCGACTTCACTTCGACTTGGTAATGGAGAACCAGGATCTACTGGAGGCATTGGGCGAGTGGAAGACGTATCAAGAGAAGGAGTGCAACAGATTGGACAGTCTGGTTGGATACTGCAGTGGTGTAGTTAGCTTCTTGAGGAGTCCAAGGACGTGAGGAGTATGAAAGAGCAATATCGGTTTGTCAGTAAAATAATGGCGTTTGAATATCATGGCATGTTAGGGAGCATATGGTATACTAGAAAAATACAATATTCAACCCCGGCAATTTTTAAAGTCTTGTCGCTCGTTATATCCATGCTGTCGACATACTTAAGCTACTATCACTCATGAGCCTCGTTTATAACTTTGTTCAAACGAGTCGCGTCTTCAACTCCTCCCTGTCTGCGAATCCTATAAATACACAGTTTCTTCCTTTCCCCCACCCCGCTCTTGCAAGACTAAGCTTCATGTAGTCTTTTTTGTCCTCTACGTTTCCAAGTTCACCGCGTATTTGCGCATTCACGCTGCCATCCGTATGGTGTTCGAATGATCGTCGCAAAGGTGTTATGCACTTATGTCTGGAGAGTCGATCGTGCGAGACAGTACTGGCTGATCGGCTTTCTAGACCTGCTCGGCACCCCAGCCAGCGTCTTCGGCCTCGCGCATGTTGGCAGGGGGCTCGATGGAGGGAACGAACTCGAGAGCGACGTAGGCAATACCGGTAACACCAACAATGCTACCAGCGATCTTGCTGAGAACGCTGTCGCTTACCATCAGAGAGCCGAGGAAGATGTAAACTGTGAGCGAATTAGTCATGGTTCGAGAACGACCGTTACCGGGTATTAACTTACAGACACCACGGCCGATGAAGGAGAACATGAACGACGCATGTCGAGAAACTTGAGGGGGGATTTGGAACTCTGGCGATCCGTTAGCATTGACTTGCGAGGATTCAGTCTGTCGCGACGTACCAAGGAGGCCAGTAACAAGACCAAAGACGATCATGTAAGCACCCAAGATGATGGGCTGACTGCAGAAGAGGCATTAGTACTCGTGCTGCTGTATTACGGCCAGATGCCTGATTCGAGTGCGAATTGGAGGCGATCGGCTTCGAGCATGGAATTGACGTGTACGTACAGGCTGAAAGAGAAGATAGACACGATACCACCGAGGATGACGATGACACCAACGGCCAAGTTGACAATGCGACTACACGTTTTTGCGAAGGTTAGCGACGATGCAATTCCGTACAGAGACTGCTGCGACCGATGCCTGCAACTCACAAGATGTCGGAGGGCTCCATGTTCATTGTTTCTTAGGGGAGAAAGGTATTGTTCCTGGGGATTGCGCCGGTGATGATTCGAGGTGGACCGAGTTTAAAGGTAAAAGGGTAATAAAGCTAGGCAGCAGCTTTAAAAGGAAGATCGCGTTGAAGGCAGACGGATTGTGAAGGATGTGAGGTTTGCGTGGCCACGAATGGAGTTGGAAAAGCACAGGAACGGGCAAGATTACGTAGCTAGCCCCCGAGATAGGCGTTGTAGGCTGTAGCTTTAGGTGAGGTGAACCCCCAGAATCAAGACGGGAACCTGCCTCTAGTCCCTGTCTGGAGCTTCGCTTCAGGTTAGGTCGGCCACAGCCACATACGGGGGGCTTGGCCTAGCTTAGCCAATGACGATGGTAGGAGATCAGGAGTTGGTTGTGGAGCACAAGTCTTGACTCTTGACGAATCATGGTCAAGGATCCAAAAACAGCAGAGAAAGCTCAAAACCAACCATCGAGAAGTTAAAAGTGAACAAGGGCTTTGAGATGCCTGGTTCGAGTATTGGTCTATTTCCGAGTCCGGAATGATTATTCTATCGTTAATAAGGAGCGGCCCGGCCATCAAAGGTTCGGGCCGCTGTCTTGCTCGTCAATGGCGCAATAAGGAGCTCGTGAATCTATCACGTCGAGCCATGCACCAGGCGCATCATAACACTCAACTACAGAACATACGAAATATCGGTATCATTGCTCATGTTGACGCTGTAAGTTGAGCCATCTCAGATTTCAACCCCTTCAATAAATCTCACATGGATAAAAGGGCAAGACAACGACCACAGAGCGAATGCTCTATTATAGTGGTGTCACGCAACGAGTTGGAGGTGACTAGGCATATGACTGAGACTTATTTGGAACAAACATTGATAAAATGCTAGATGTCGACTCTGGAAATACGGTAACAGACTTTCTCGACTTGGAGAGAGAACGAGGCATCACCATTCAATCAGCAGCCATCACATTCAACTGGCCTCTTCACCAATCACTTGCTCCTGGTGAACACGCAAAGACGATCAATCTCATCGATACACCTGGTCATCAAGATTTTCGCTTTGAGGTTGACCGCTGTCTGCCCATTCTCGACGGAGCAGTCTGTATTATTGATTCAGTCAAGGGCGTTGAAGCTCACACAGAAAGAGTGTGGGGATCTGCTCACGAGTTTAGAGTGCCACGAATTGTGTATTGCAACAAGCTTGATCGAGAGGGTGCCTCTTTCAAAAAGGCTGTTCTCGAGATAGGAACGCGTCTCAAAGGCTGGCCACTCGTCTGCCAAATTCCTTGGTGGGAGAAGGAGGACTTTGTTGGTGTAATTGATATCGTCAACCGAGTTGGATATCGATGGAAGTCTGAGCGTGAAAAAAACGTCTACAAAACCGCAGAGCTGAAAGAGAAGCTTTTTAGTTCCAACAAGGATCTTCTTCCTGAGATTGAGACTGCAAGACAGGCTTTGATTGAAGGTCTTGCGGATTTTGACGAGGCTATCATGGATGAATTCCTCGCCGAGAATGAAAACATCGATGCCGCCGTAATCAAGCAAGCTATCCGAAGAGTCATCCGAGAAGGCGACGGTCGTGTCATTCCCGTATTTGCAGGTTCTAGTTTCCGTCATATCGGCGTGGAGCCATTGATGGATGCCATCACGGATTATCTACCAAGTCCGGACGAGCGCCCATCTGCAGAGGTTCGCGTTGGTTCAACAAAGCAGCGCTTGATTGAAGTGCTCGATAACAGTCCCAAGACCGCTCGAGGGCAGGTTTCGTCAATCGCTTCAGTTTTCAAGGTCTTTAACCACCCCAAGGAGGGTGTAATCAGCTTTGTGCGAGTTTACCACGGCACTCTTACCAGAAACGCAGCAAGTTTCAACACTAACATTTTAGCAAATGAGAAACCCATGGGAATTCTTCAGATCTCTGCAAACAAAACACAAGATATCCAAACATTAGGGGTCGGTCAGATCGGAGCTCTGAGAGGGTTAAAGAAAGCTAGAACTGGCGACACTCTCATCACAATGAACGGAAACAAACCCATCCCTGAATCTTTCCGCCATGTTAAGATCCGGCCCCCAGAGATTCCACCGCCAGTGGCTTTCTTGCAAGTCGAACCCTATGGCAAGGTTGCCGCCCAGCAACTCCAGATCGCGCTGGAGAATACCACAAGAGAAGATCCTAGTCTGCGGTACAGCCGAGACCCCAAGACCGAACAGTTTACTATCCAAGGTATGGGCAAGCTTCATCTTGACGTTTCACTTTACAACATGAAGCAAAAGTACAAGATCGATGCCGACTTTGGTCCCATCGAGGTTGATTACAAGGAATGCGTCACAGAACCTACGCGGCCTCAGCATGTCGTCTTTGACCGGCCCGTCGCAAGCAAACCTGGAAAAGTGTCGTGTACCGTTACTCTGGAACCACTTGAGGAACACCATCGAGAAACACTGTTGAAGTCCAGTGTTGAACGCGACGGGAATATATACCACATCGTGATTCCTTTGGCAGAAGGTGCTACCACTCTGAACTTTGACCCCGAGGAGGCGAGGGCACAGCTCCTCAACGGCGCTATTGCAGGTCTCGCGAGGGGTCCTCGTCGTGCAGCTCCCGTTCACGGGTGCCACGTAACCATCACACTAGACACGGAACCTGGAGCCTGCGAAACCCCTACAGGCGGACATTTCAGCAGTGCTTCCAGGACGGCAGTGCAAGCTTCCCTCCGGGATGCTTTCGAGAAGGAGCAGATTGGCGTTCTGGAACCCATCATGCTTGTCAACATCACCTGTCCAGAGGTTGTAGCCGGTGCGGTGCAGCACGACGTCACAGCCGGTGCCGGTGGTCAAGTGCTGGAGGTCAATGACAGATCTGCCGAGTCTACGGGCGAAGACCACATTGATGTGTCCAAGATCTACACTCCCCCTGATCCGTACGACTCTATCACTTCCCTGCGCGGCAAGAAGTCTACAGCTCGTGTGGTTGAAATTATTGCCAAGGTCCCGTACAAGGAGATGTTAGATTATGATAATCATTTGAGAAGCAAGACTGCAGGCCGGCACTCGATGACAATGTTCTTTGACTCTTTTGCCAAGGTCGTTGGACATCGCGAGAAGGGCTTGTAAGGGGCTTGTGTATCACGTTGTAAGATAGAATGAAAAAAGTGAAAGGAATTATGTATATTATGTACCAAACTTGAATCTGGTAGAATACGATCTGTGCCATGGTGTGTGGAATATTGCGCTGTATCATAAACATGTGAAGATTATCGATACGCCAATTATGTTGAAGAATACCACAACTCGAAGATAGCAAAAGATGATGAATAAGCGAAAGTGTCTATAGTTGCTTTATGTACTATATCCTATATACAAGAGAAACAAACGGCATGCTGAATCCTAGCAATCAACTACCTAAAGGGTATTCCCATGAAACTCTACCCAGTGTCTAAGTATAATAAACGCCATAAAGAGGGGAAGTTATCATCATTATCAAAACGCTCGCCGTATGCAAAAGATCAAAAGAATGAGAAGAGATAGACAATCATCTTAGACAGATCGCTTTTGAATGTTGCACTTCTTGAGGCACTCTTCAACGCCCAAAGCAATGCTCTTGGGAATAGCAGCGCGGACCTTGTCGATATCCTCACCAGCAATGCTCTGACCAAAAGTGGCAGCGATAACATCGTCACTCAGAGCAACAACCTCGTCAGCAACCTGACCAGTACCGAAATCCTCAGCGGCGAAGGAGGCGACGAAAGTGGCAGGCTCGCAGTCAGGGTTGTACTGAGTGTGGACAGAGCCTTGGTAGAAGGGAGTCATCATGTTGGCCTTGAGCTCGGTGCGAATGACTCGGCGCTTGCCATCCTTGTCCATGACGCCGTTCTCGGGGACCATCTCGGTGATGAGACGACCTGAGGTGACGACTTGGAGTTCGGCGGAGCGAGGGTGGACGTGGAGAGTGTTCATGCCGCAAGCTGGAAGATGATGTGTTAGAGCTGGTGTATAGAGTAGAGGTCATACAAGGAGAACTTACCGTCAACTCTGCCAAAGGCCATGCCAGAACCAGTGCCGACAAGAGCGGGAAAGGTCTTGCGGTTAGCAGCGATGAGCTCGCCGCCCTTTCCAGGGTTTTCTTGCTTCGTATTGAAGTCGAAGACGAAATCCTTGTCGTTGGGGAGAAGGGCAAAGCGGTCAGCGGCGCTGGTATGAGTGTTAGTCGAGTATTGTCAAAGGAGTTCGTTGTTGAGAGTCACTTACGTATCAGCAAGTCGAAGCTGAGCAGTCAGACTGGGGGGCTCGGAGTAAGATCGTCGAGTGTTGCGAGGAGCAGCTTCTGAGAAAGAGGTAAAGGCCAAGATGGCGGAGACGACAGTGGTGGTGAACTTCATTGTGCTTGGTGATGGTTGTTTGTACGTGTGGATTTGATGCAAATGGTAGAGAGACTGAGGTTATGCAGATGAGTGATGATATTGTATTGTGATGCTTGAGAGTGTGATGATGTTGAATGATATTTCTCAACTTGACAGGACAAGACCATCTTGTTATACATTATTCTTCATTCTGAATGTCCCACATGATAGACAGGCACAAGATGCAGCTAAGCTAAGCTGTCTGACAGGAACAGCCTCTCACAAGGCTCTGCAAACTCAAAAATAGGATACACGACAGCTCTGCTGTGCGATGCCTGCGGAAACATTGACATCCGCTGCCAGTTCACCATGTAGGCCAAGTAGTACCAACCAGCCACATCCTTGAAGTTGCTGTGGTCTTGGTGCTGAGCAAGTGACTGACATTGGTCCTTTGCCGCTATTTCGAGGTTTAGAGGGCTGTGTAGTGCAGCGGAAAGACAAGGCCCAACAGGCTGGGCTGGGCTAAACTGGGCCAGTGACCGCAGCAGACCATAAATATCGTCAGTAAGCGCTTCTGCGAGTTAAAAGGCCAAGACCATGTCAGCACCAACAAATCCTTCGTTTCTACGGATGTTGAATAAGCCGGTTAAGATGGTCGAATTGGAAGAGAGTTTTGTTTCTGTTGGCCGGATATTTCCAGGAAACAAAACAAAAAAAGGAATCAGCCGCCATGTTTCAATGTTTTATTTAGTACTGTACGTCTGCCATAGACTAAAATGAGCCACGTTGACTGAACCAAGCCAGGCCATATATGTAAGCCAAGTATTAATATGGAGAATATTTGTTTCTATTTGGAACATCGAGGGAGATATTTTCATGCTTCGTTAGACATTTTTTTTACTTTTGGTTCTTCTCCCTTGCAGTTAGTTCTCTTTGCTGATGTTGTCTCATATTGGGGGCTATGGAATAATGTGAGTTTGTTCGGATCTATAGGTTAAGCTTATCCGGAGGGAATAAGGACGTAAGGGGGAAACAAACTTTGACTGGTAAAACTCTCTGAAATCGGTGGCTTGAAAGTCTCCCTCCACACTGTTTCGTGCAGTTGCAGCTGACTTGAGTTACTACGCCACTCCCGCTCGGGACGCACAATAACTTTGTTTGTGTTTGAAACATAGCTTCAAGTGTTTATTGAAATTGGTCTAGTTATCCACTTTTGCCAGTATCTGATCTGAACCCTTCTGTTCCCACTTGATATATTACCCTGGAGAAACAATTATTTTGTCGGTGGAGTCTGTCGCGAGAATAACAAAGGACCCTGTTGAACAGTGATAAACGCGTCAGAATACAATGTCCTTCTAATACAGGAAACCCATCTACTCCGTAGATCTTCACAAAAACAGGCGATACAGGACTATGGAGGATTCATCATTGATAGTCAGTCAGGTTACGGGTGATTCTGATCCTAGAACAGATCAAGTCCGACAACCGGAATACAACCTTTGAATTTCGCTTGAGTTTAATCGCATTGAAAGTGGATTACTCACTGCTGTATAATGTATATACTCCGTACTTGGGGCGGGCCATGGAAAGCGGTTGCAAGGTTGAATTTTAAGCGATATTTGGATCCTCAGATAACGATGCTTGTTTATTCGCATCAAGCTATTACTTATTATCCGACTGGACAGGCAGGCAGGTGCTACAATGTCACATTTCCTGCCACCTTCTCACCACAGTTCGCTTTTCTCAACTCACTTACTACACCTCCAGGACCTCAGCAAGTCCTTATTCCACTTCCGCTTCCACTATGGAGACACGCTAATAAACCAGGGAAGCATGGCGTCGATCTTCCAAAATACAAACTAACAAACGCTAACTTACCTAAGATTAATGTCCCCCCTCAGTACATAGTAGGTGAGTCCTTCCATCAATCTTATTCTCATTCGAAAGAGAAAGGCTGACTCGTCTTTAGGATTAACATCACCTACCAAGCGCGTCCCGATGGCCAATCGTTAACGGCGTAGCAAGCGTCCTGCTTGCGTTTGCGCGGACAATCAGTTGTGGCTCCTATTCTAATAGGAGCCGTCTCTGAAGCCGTTGCGACGCTAACCAAAGACACATTGGCCCAGGAACAATTTAACACTGGTATGCGGGAAAAAAACAACTGCCAGTGCCAGGGGCGTCATAATGTTCAGCGAGCCAATGTGAGCTACCGCCTCAAGCCACCGGATAAAACGTCCAGGGGTAGAACCATGGTGGAAGTTAAGAGCACAATAGAACAAGGACGCCATCTTTTTTAGAAGAAAAACAGGATCAAGACAAGACCGGAAGAGATCCAGAACAACAACCCAAAACAACAACCGAGACAAGCTTGAATAGACGACATCCTCAGAACCTTTTCTGCTGGAACAAAACATCCATGGAACAATATTCTTTTGCCTTATCCGGGCCTTTGTTCCGAGCATGCTTGTCTTATCGCCGCAGTGTCAACCTCTTTGGTATCGGCAACTGCAGAATTAAGCTCGGTTTGACATGATGCAATAGACTCTAATCTGCTCCGAGCATTATCCCCTGAGCCAAAACACTTGACCAAGGCACAGCTCTCAACAGGATTGGCCAGATCCAAGCTAGGGGTCAGGTAAAGGCCTGGTCTGATTGGGAACAGTTTCATTACTCGACCCCCCCTGTCACAGGAGAACCTCCACATTATGACAGGGACTCTCAAGTTCATGCAGGTACGGAAAGACCATGGCTCAGCATGGGGTCCTGCCCACAAGCCCACAGACAAGGCCCTCACTTGTCGTTCAATCTCCTGGTCGTGTGGGTGAGTGCGCCGGTGTCCGCGCTTCTGACCATTGCTCATTTCCTGGGGGTCCATTTCCATCTCGCCCACTGTCGATCTCTTAATACTCATGTCCCTGCTTCCTTGCCTGTCACTCACTCTTTTGTTTCCTTCCTTTTTGTTAAAACGTTCTGTTGCTGGCCCACAAAGTTGTTGACCTTCTTCGTCAGCTTCATCACTCGTTCTGTCGCTCGACGACAATTACACTCTTTTTTTACCTCAGTTCGCCAGGATTTATGTCGTGTTTTTGACAAGTTAAATAAACGGATTGGAGGTATTCGCGCACATATTCACCAACATACGTTCTGGGACTTATCGAATCGAACCGACTATCTTTGATCGACGACAATCGCAATGAGACTCATCAACCTTTCGGCTGCCCTTGTGGGTGCCCTATCTGCGCCATCAATCGTCGCTGGCAAGTCGCACGGCCATCGCCATGGTCAACATTCTGTCTTCGAGTCTCGTCCTCTCCAAAAGCGAGGAGGACAATGCCAGTTTCCTACCGATGACCCCAACATGGTCGCCGTCACTCCTGATGCAAAGAACGCCGGTTGGGCCCTGAGCCCTGATCAAGAGTGCAAGCCCGGAAGCTACTGTCCCTTTGCCTGCAAGCCCGGTATGGTTATGAACCAATGGGACCCGGATTCCACTTACGACTATCCCTCTTCTATGGTACGCCTGCGACACATCAACTGTTGAGTCGGGAAATTCCAGCTAACACTTCCCAGGATGGAGGTCTCTTCTGTAACAAAAACGGTGAAATTGAGCAGCCTTTTGAGGGAAAGCCTAACTGTGTCCCTGGCACTGCCTCTGTTGAGGCTGTCAACAAGTGTGGTTCTACAATGTCTTGGTGCCAGACTGTCCTGCCTGGTAACGAGGCCATGCTTATCCCTACTGTTGTTTCTTCTAGTGCAACTCTGGCTGTTCCCGGATCTTCATACTGGTGCTCCACCGCCGCTCAGTAAGTAGATGAAGTCTTGTTGATCACTGAAAATCTCTAACCGTCGACTAGCTTCTATATCAACCCCCCTGGTACTGGCGAGGAGGGCTGCATCTGGGGTACTGAAGACAAGCCCATTGGTAACTGGAGCCCTTACGTTGCTGGTGCCAACACCGAGTCAAACGGTCAGACTTTTGTCAAGATTGGCTGGAACCCTATATGGGAGGACTCCGCCTTGAAGAGCACACTCCCCGACTTTGGTGTTGAGATCCAGTGCCCCGACGGTGGCTGCACCGGTCTCCCCTGTAAGATCGATCCTACCAAGGGCGAAGGAAACGTCGGCAGTGAGCTTTCTGCCAAGGGCGCTGGTGGCTCAGCTTTCTGCGTCGTCACCGTGCAGAAGGGTTCAACTGCCCAGATTGTTGCTTTCTCTACCAGCGGTGGTGGTTCGGGATCTGGTGATGATGATGAGGATGATTCCGATGACTCTGAGTCTTCCACCGCCGAGGCCGAGGCCTCTAGCACTGCTGAGGCAGAGCCAACAACTTCTGAGGAAGCTGAGATCAGCACTACTGAGGAGCCTTCAACCACCGCAGAGCCTACCACTTCTGCCGCTCCTACTACCTCCGCCCAGCCTACAACTACCAGCGCAGCTGAGACAACCTCTACACCCGTGGAGACCACCACTGAGCAGCTGTCTACTTCTGCTGCTGAGACTTCCTCCGAGGAGCCTACTCCAACCAGCTTCACGTCCGCTACCTCCAAGACTAAGACACAGAAGGCCACGTCGACCACATACACCAGAAAGATCTACCCTACTGTCAGGCCTGGTATCTTCCGTGAGAACGGAACCACCACTTACACCGGCTCTGAGACCGAGGAGACTGCTGCCGCTACCGAGGCAGACTCTGGAGTTGCTCCCACCGAGACCAAGGACAGTGGAGCTGGTCGTGACCAGGGCAATGCTGCTCTTGCCGGCCTCGTCGTTGCTTTCATCGCTGCCGCTTGTTTCTTCTAATTCATGTCTCCCTTAACGACCATTCACCGCTGCGTCACCACAGTTGGTTTTCACTTCAGACTCTATTTACCACATACATTCCTTTATTATTGATACTTTACATATATTATCAAGCCATCTACTTATTGGCGATAGTGTCTATTGTCCCCTTTCATCTATACTACTCACTAGTCTTATGGCTGTTGTGTCAGTTGGTTGACGATACCCGCCCCCGGGTATTAATATTCGTCAAGAGTCTTACTCGACTTTTGTTGCTCGCGGGCATTATACATTAGTTCAACGCTTCTTTTCACGGTCGATATACCCTTTTTTTGCAATCCTTGGAGACATTGGATATTTGGAGGAACAAGCGATGGTTTTCTTTTTTAGTTTATTAACGACGTATGCACACTATGAACAGAGAGTTTGGTTTGGAGCTTCAGAGTATGTCGGGCGGTTAGGAGGAGAATACACGGGGACGGCTAGTTGATGGGATGATGCTCTGGTCATCTCGACTGATATAACTATGAAAATAATCTTGTCTAGAGACATTTAATTGTGTGGTGTACGTTATCACATGCAGCTATTGGAAAATAAATAATATGTGTCTAGTCATGATTTCATTACCCGAACAAAAAGGTCCATCCTCTCAGTGTAGTCCAAGTTGCCATTTGCATTCCATCGGGTATCATACAGTAAAATTATATTATACAAACGCCATCAAAATGACTCAGGCTCTAATGAATATCCAACTCAGGTTCCCTTTCGGCCATCTTCCTACTTGACCCATCCAGGTACCTCATCTGGGTCGAAATCCTCATCGTATCTCCTGTCCCGAATTGTTTGCCACACGTTCGGCCAACCAGCGAGCACGGGGCTGCCCTTGGCCTTGGCGCCGATGATAGCGAATCGTCCTGATCCGTGAGCAATGAATCCGTGCATCAAGCCCTGCTGCACGAGCGTCGCAACTGTCATCTCCACGTCTTCGGATGTGACCTCGGCGTTGCCCCATACCATACCCTCGTTGGGTCGGAGGGATTTGGGACCGCCAGGTGGCGGGGCTAGCGTAGAGTCGCCTTCAGAATCCTGCGCATTGTTCCCCAGAGCCTTTATCAGAAGAGGGTTGACGTTTTGAGATCGATTGTGGCCGTTGGGCCCTGCCGGTACCCACCCTTCCAGGCGACGTTGAAGGTACATGGCGAGTGTGTGCAGGTCTGCCAGGTCTAGAGTGGCAGCCTTGCGAGATGACGCATCGGTGGGAGGAATATACGTAAGAAGGAACGTTTTTCTACTCAATGACCGCCAAAGCAATGGCCGTAGGCGGTTGCTCAACGTCAAGAGGAGGCCTTTTTCGAAAAGCCATGTCTCATGTTGTGCTAAATGGTGTTGGAATTGGATAAAGTTGCCAGATCTGATAGCCTGGCAGATGGGGAGGAAAACGGTTGCCAAATCCTTGCATTCCTGGCGCTGGAGCAACATCTGGGATGGGAAACGACCCAGTAGAATGTTGCAGGGGATCAAATACGTGAGAATATTGGTTCGGTGGGAAACCAATTGCGAGGGCGTCTGGAGATATGCCTGTTCAAGGCACAGCGCGGCACGCAGGTAGTGGTTGTTGGAGAAGTTGAAGCGACCCAGGTAATATAGAAATGTGACGCGCTGAGCAGCTGGGTAAAGTGACAAAGGTGGAGAGATGGTGTTAATATTGACAAAGATCATCTTTGCGAGATGTGTTCTCCGACACTGTTATCTTGTCAGCTTCATTTTTGTATGATGGGAAGGGCTAGAACATACTGCGAACAAAAGCTTGAGTACAAGGTTGGCAAACATGTAGACGCCGATTTTTTTGCCCTCGGGTCGATCATAGCGACCGCTGGATCGGTCTGTTAGACAAGTGGTAAAGATCTTTTGAATAATCTCTGCTGATGACTCTGCGATGGTCTTGTCTTCGTCGACAGCACGTAGTCGACGCGCCAGCTCAGGCTGTCTGCTGAGAGACATCGTGAGGCGAGCGAGAGTCTCCGACAAAGACATGCTTGTTTTGAGAAGCATAGCTCCATATGTAGGATGAGCAAAAGCAGTCGAACATGAGCTACAGTCGCAAAAGCATTAGCGATGATGATTCTTTGATCCGGTGTTCAATTGAATTCATACTTGACAAGGCCACTCAGCAACTGATGCGCGCCTAGCAAATCGTCATAGTTCACGTCGCGCCAGAAAGCCATATAATCTTTCATAAAGGCGACGAAGCCCGGCCACACGGTCGCTTGACCCTCAGGCACATCATCTTCCTGGGGCAGTGACTTTTCGATGATATTGTCAAGGCCCTGCTGGCGGAATTGAGAGCGCAGCTCAGCCGCGAGGTTGTGGTATTGCTGTGGTGAGTTGGGCTCTACCTGGAGCCAGGCGCGGAGCTCGTCGCCATTCTGGGAGCGGATAAAATTACGGATTTGAGTAAGGAAGTCGAGAACTAGAGGCATTGTGAAGGGCTGTGGTGTAGTGAGGTGAGGAGGGTGGTGGTGTTGATAAAAGATAAGGCCAATTAAGGTGAGTCTGGATTGGAAAACATGTTGGCTCCACTGTCCAAGCCAAGTGAACAATGCAGGGACAATTAGCAACGACAGCTGTTAAGCCAGGTACAGCAGGTGGTGTTGGTATGGATATCAACCTACAGAACTATCTTATAAGCATGGCTTTGAAAATATGGAAGAACCAACATTGTAAATAATTGCTTCAAAACTCATACAATTCAAACTGTCCGCATAAACTTCGAGCTGCGAGTGCCTTACCCTGCACCATTAAATGGCACTTGGCTAGCCGTCGAGAGCATTACTTCATAGATGTAGACAAATAGACTTAGTTATTCAGTTTTTTATTGTTTTTGTTATAATATAGTATCATAAATAGTATACCTCGTCATATCTATCCCATGCGATTATACGGACTCGACACGCTGCACAACAAGGGCAGTCGCAGCGCCACCACCGTTGCAAATAGCAGCAACACCATACTCACCAGGCTTAAGCTGGTGAAGAAGAGTGGTGAGGATTCGTGAGCCAGAGCTACCGAGAGCATGACCCAGCGAGATGGCACCTCCCAGAGGGTTAACTTTGGCACCCTCAAGACCTAGAATTTTCGAGTTGGCTAAGATGACGCTGGCAAACGCCTCGTTGAACTCCCAAATGGCAACCTGGTCCTTGGTAATGCCAGCACGCTCGAGAGCGATGGGGACAGCCTTGGCAGGAGCGACAGGGAAGTCAATGGGCGCAGTAGCGGCATCAGCGTAACCGCAAATCTTGGCCAAGACTCGGGAGCCTGAACCGTACTGCTGGGCAATGGACTTGCTTCCTAGGACGAGAGCGCTGGCACCGTCGTTAAGGGTCGAAGAGTTGGCGGCAGTGACAGTGCCGCTTCCGTCGCGGACGAAAGCAGGCTTAAGCGTGGGGACCTTGTCGAACTTGACATCCTTGAAGCCCTCATCGGTGTCGATAACAGTCTCTCCCTTGCGCGACTTGACGGTAACAGGCGCAATCTCGTCGGCAAATGCCTTCTCTTCCCAAGCCTTTTGTGCGTTGCGGTATGACTGAATGGCGTACTCGTCTTGCTGCTCTCGGGTAATGTTGTGGTTTTTGACTGTGTTCTCAGCGCAGTTGCCCATGTGGAATTGGTCGTACACATCGGTCAAACCATCCTTGATAAGACCATCCTCCATCTTGACGTGGCCAAAGGCAGGAAGACCGCTGGCGCGAGACACGTAGTATGGGACTTGGGACATGTTCTCCATTCCACCGGCGATCTGAGCCTCAGAGAGACCCATTTGGATGTTCTGAGCAGCCAAAGTGACGGCCTTTAGTCCAGATGCGCAGACCTTGTTGATAGTTGTCGCCTCAACTTCCTTGGGGAGGCCAGCGAAAATGGCAGCCTGTCGGGCAGGCGCTTGGCCGACAGAGCCCTGAAGGACGTTGCCCATGTACACATCGGTGATCTTCTCGACGGGGACCTTTGACTTTTCTAGGGCGGACTTGATAGCAACAGCGCCAAGCTTAGGAGCAGACACTGACAAGAGGGAGCCATTGAACTAGTGATATTGTTAATACGATGCCATAGAGCCAGTTGTTCCAGGCGAATTCGTACCTTTGCGGTGGGAGTTCGGGCAGCGCTCAGAATATAAGCGTCTTGAAGCTCCTTGCGCAGAGCTGGTCTTGTAGAGAACTGTCGTGCGCCATTCACATGTCCGGCAAGCTGGGCCAGCCGGCCAGCGGATCTAATTTGTGTGACAGTCATTTCGAGAGAGATTGTGGGGTATCAGGCTGTAACAAGACAAAGCAGAACGGAACAGGAGAAGAAAATAAAAAGAAGAAGACGTTTGAGGAAGAGCTAGAAATCAATTGTATTGGTAGCACGGATATATAGAACAAGACGACCTCGGGTATCGTAATAACGGTCCTCTTCGGCTTTCAGCGGGGGAGGAGGGCCGCCCGAGGTGGTGGGAACAAGCTCTCCCGTACCGAATCCGGGGCACCGCAAAGTGACGTCGCTAGAGTTGAAAGACCGAGCAATGTTTACTAAGGCTTTGCAGGATAGTTGCAAGTATGTATCTTGATACGTTCATGACCTTTCTCTGCGATCAGTCAACGAATTCTCTCTATTTTTGTCCATGAAGAATAATGCCCAAACAACAAGTGTCGCTTCACGATGCCATTCGGAATCGGAACCATATGTTGTCTCGAGACTTCATCATAAGAGTGAGAGCGGCCTTCGTCCCCCGCGACCATGTGAAAGTTCCCGGAACTACTCCGTAATGGAAACAATGCTTCTGTCTGAGATGAGCCTCTAACTGATTTGGACCACGTGATCAGCTGAAGTTGATAGAAGGTCTCCACGGCAAGTGGAGTGCCCGCAAGTGATAGGCAAGACTCATTGCTTTTTCTGATTGGTAGATTGCCACCAAGTTACGGATCCCCTCTGCTTCCCTGCCCATAGAATCATTCAAGTCAAGTGCTTTCTATCGATGACCAATCTCCATCTCCGCTCATCACTGATTGCACCCTGCACCCTGCACCGCCAAACCCGTCGTTTTCTTTGAGACAGCGAATCGTGCATACCTACGGATACACAGTCAATCTTTACCATCAGGGGTCCAGCTACAGTTTTTCACCTAACATCCATCATCTGCCAAGCACTACTTAACTTCCGTCTCAACTCACCCCATCCGTCATCATGTCTACCGCCGCTCGCCGCCGTCTCATGCGAGACTTCAAGGTATGATGCGCTTCTGCAAGTACTTTCAAAAGCACATCTAGCTAACTTTGACTGTAGCGCATGCAAACCGACCCCCCAGCTGGTGTTTCTGCATCTCCTGTACCAGACAATGTCATGACCTGGTTCGTACGATCTGTTCGACTTTATCGACGCTAGATACTAACCCAACACTTTGTAGGAACGCCGTGATTATCGGCCCCGCTGACACCCCATTCGAAGACGGCACCTTTCGACTGGTGATGCAGTTCGAGGAACAATACCCAAACAAGCCTCCTCAAGTCAAGTTCATCAGCGAGATGTTTCACCCCAACGTTTACGCCACCGGAGAGCTCTGCCTGGACATTCTTCAGAACCGATGGAGTCCTACTTACGACGTCGCCGCCGTCTTGACCAGTATCCAAAGGTGAGGAGAAATAGCACAATACGGATGTGCATATGCTGACCATGTCTAGTTTACTCAACGACCCGAACACTGGTTCACCCGCGAATGTCGAGGCCTCCAACTTATACAAGGACAACAGGAAGGAATACACCAAGCGTGTCAGGGAGACGGTGGAGAAGAGCTGGGAAGACTGAACAAAGAAGGATCCCGGAAGGACACGGAACGGTATGCCAACGTCGATTTGTCCAGTAAATCATGGGTCAGGTTGCTCTCAGTATGCTCTGTAGCTTGGAGCGTCATCGTCCAAGGGTTCAAGCATGTATGTAAACGGCGTTTTTGGTACGTTGGAGTTGGACTGAACTGTATTCAGGGCGTTGTGAGCGTCCAGGAAGTCCCCGAGAACGTTAGCTTATGATATCACGAGCGTCATCATGAAGAGGAGTTTTATGTTTCTTGCAATGCCCGTGTCTTATCGTGCATCTATGAAGTATACCCTGGTGAAACCAATGAAACTGACCAATGATTTTGCGATAAACCGAACCAGTTGTACTATGTTTATTGCGTGTATGCCTACAGGGAGCAGGAATGGTGACACTCACCCATCATTTCCTTATTAAATGAATTTCATGCGCCTACTTTATGAGTTCCACTGTCCTTGAACCACCAATATGCACATAATCGAAGCATTGTGGTATTAACGATTGTCGATTTATGCGCCGGAAATGATGCCAAAGATCGGCCTTGGGGGCATTTGCCATAATAGGCAGTCTGTTGACAGCTCTGCTACTAGCAATTCGTCCCTCATGAACCCCTCCACACGGTAGCCCAACGGTTCAAGAACCCCGGTATTTCTCCGACCTTTCTTTATTTGACAAAGATAGACCTCAAGGCGGCCTTTCGGACATGCATATGGATAGAACTGGTTTGAACAGCATCCATAGAATCTGCCCAAGGTTTAAGGCCGCAGAAAGCCTAAATTCTTAGGGGTGAGTCCCCTAAATTCTAGGTCAGACCCCCTGGGCAGCTCTGACACTGGTGCCCCCTCCCCGTTTCGGCCCCTCTTGGCGCGCGTTCTCTACGATTTGAGCCTATCATCTTCATCATAACCCACCGCCTCTAGTTGCCAACAACACTACATTAAGTTGGGCTGTTGATTTGTTGTTACTCATATCGTATCGTCGATACATTACCGCCCATTCATGCATTTTGTTTGTTGTTGATCGCAGGATCAGGCAAATCACACTTATCCTAACAACAGTATCGTGCATTTTAACCCCCCCGTCGCTGCAGCGAACCGAGCTGAAACCCTGTAATCTTGGCCTGGCCTCGATCTGCCACTTTTCTCCTCAGACACATCCACCGACCTCACCTCTCTTTGTCTCGAGGTTGTCGTCTTCCCCTCCTCTCGCCGCCATTTTGTGGCTCGTTGCAACAAATCCACGGCCCGCATCTTCTGCGACCCCCCTCACCCCCCTGAAGGGTTCGCTTCAGAGCAACCAACGATCGATTCCCGACTTTTTTTCTCAGGACGACAGCACCGCGGCCCATGATAACGTTTGTTGCGTGACACACAGCCCGCGTTCAATATGTCGTCCGCAAATAGTATCAAGGTTGTCGCCAGGTTCCGACCCCAGAACAAGGTCGAGCTTGAGTCGGGCGGAAAGCCCATCGTCGCTTTCAATGGCGACGACACCTGTAGTATTAACGTATGTCGCACCATTTGCACTGCTGCTCTTCTCGTGGGGAGGAAGTGACATACGGTGAAGCTTCATGGCTAACTTACTCGGCAGTCCAAGGACACGCAAGGCAGCTTCACCTTTGACCGAGTCTTTGACATGGGATGTAAACAGCAAGACATCTTCGACTTCTCCATTCGATCCACCGTCGACGATATTCTCAATGGATACAACGGTACAGTCTTCGCTTACGGCCAGACCGGTGCCGGTAAGTCTTATACCATGATGGGTACCAACATCGACGATGACGAGGGCCGAGGTGTTATCCCCCGTATCGTTGAGCAAATCTTTGCCAGTATCATGTCGAGTCCCGGCACTATCGAGTACACGGTCCGAGTCAGCTATATGGAAATTTACATGGAGAGGATTCGAGATTTGCTCCAGCCCCAGAACGACAACCTGCCCGTCCACGAGGAGAAGAACCGCGGTGTCTACGTTAAAGATCTTTTGGAAATCTATGTCTCTAGCGTTCAGGAAGTGTACGAAGTCATGAGGAGAGGTGGAAATGCCCGAGCAGTCGCTGCCACCAACATGAACCAGGAATCTTCGCGATCGCACTCTATTTTCGTCATCACCATTACACAAAAGAACGTCGAGACCGGATCAGCGAAGAGCGGACAGCTGTTCCTTGTTGATTTGGCTGGTAGTGAAAAGGTTGGCAAGACCGGTGCCAGTGGACAGACCCTCGAGGAAGCCAAAAAGATCAACAAGAGTTTAAGTGCTCTGGGAATGGTCATCAACGCCTTGACTGACGGCAAATCCTCACATGTCCCTTACCGAGACTCCAAGTTGACCCGTATTCTCCAAGAATCCCTTGGTGGTAACAGTCGGACAACTCTTATCATCAACTGTTCTCCTAGTAGTTACAACGATATCGAAACTTTAGGCACGTTGCGATTTGGTATGCGAGCCAAGTCCATCAAGAACAAGGCCAAGGTCAACGCCGAGCTCAGTCCTGCCGAACTCAAGTCTCTGCTTAAGAAAGCGCAAGGACAGGTCACGAATTTCGAGAGCTACATCTCTAACCTCGAAGGCGAGATTCAGCTGTGGCGTGCTGGTGAAGCAGTACCTAAGGAGAAATGGGCCACGCCTGTTGCTTCCACCGATGTCGTCGCCAGAACCAAAGCCGACGTCAGGACATCTACCCGACCTTCTACTCCTTCATTAATATCAGATAGCCGATCCGAGACGCCTGCGATATCCGAACGTGCTGGCACTCCCAGCCTACCACTGGACAAGGACGAGAGGGAGGAGTTTCTACGACGGGAGAACGAACTGCAGGATCAGATTTCGGAGAAGGAGTCTCAAACTGTTGCAGCTGAGAAGCAGCTTCGAGAGACCAAGGAGGAGCTGGCCTACCTCAAGGATCACGACAGCAAAGTTGGCAAGGAGAACGAGAAGCTTACTACCGAGGTTAACGAATTCAAGATGCAACTCGAGAGACTCACTTTCGAGAGCAAGGAGGCTCAGATTACCATGGATGCACTGAAGGAGGCCAACTCGGAGCTTACCACCGAACTTGACGATATGAAGCAGCAGCTTCTTGATGTCAAGATGAGCGCTAAGGAAAATGGCGCTGCTCTCGACGAGAAGGAGAAGAGGAAGGCCGAGAAGATGGCCAAGATGATGGCTGGCTTCGATTTGGGCGGCGATGTGTTTAGTGAGAACGAGCGCCATATTGCGGAGACTATCGAGAAGGTCGACTCGCTTCACGAGCTCAGCGCAACCGGCGACAACATCGCACCCGACGAGTTTAAGACACTCCGAGCTCGATTGGTTGAGACGCAGGGTATTGTTCGACAAGCCGAGCTGTCCATGTACAGCACCACCTCTAGCGACGCCGACTCAAGGCGACGACAAGAACTTGAGGCTCGTCTCGAGGCCGTCCAGGCCGAGTACGAGGAGATCCTCACCCGCAACCTTGGTCCTGAGGATGTTGAGGAAGTCAAGGCCCGATTGGAGAACGCCTTTGCCAACCGACAGACTGCCCAGTCTGCATTTGTCGACGAACTCAAGGCCGACATTGCCCAGAAGGCAGCTGAGAACACAAGAATGAAGACGCTGATCGACGATCTCCAGCAGCGGGTCAAGGCTGGCGCCACCGCGCCCATGGCTAACGGCAAGACAATCCAGCAGCAGATAGCCGAGTTTGACGTCATGAAGAAGAGTCTCATGCGCGACCTTCAGAACCGATGCGAGCGTGTCGTAGAGCTCGAGATCTCTCTGGATGAGACACGAGAGCAGTATAACAACGTTCTCCGATCGTCAAACAACAGGGCGCAACAGAAGAAGATGGCGTTCCTCGAGAGAAACCTGGAGCAACTGACCCAGGTTCAACGCCAGCTGGTTGAGCAAAACTCCGCGCTCAAGAAGGAGGTCGCTATCGCTGAGCGCAAGCTCATTGCTCGAAATGAGCGTATCCAGAGCCTGGAGAGCCTGCTACAGGATAGCCAGGAGAAGATGGCTGCTGCGAACCACAAGTACGTATACCCGTATAGTACCCCTTTTTTTAATGAATTTTACTAACGAAAATCCCAGGTTCGAGGTTCAGCTTGCTGCTGTCAAGGAGCGTCTTGAGCTTGCCAAGGCCGGCAGCACTCGTGGTCTTAACTCGCCAGGAGGCTTTAGCTTTGCCAACGCTGGCAGCAGGATCGCTAAGCCTCTCCGTGGAGGCGGCGGCGGCAATGACGCTGCCCCCAGCATTCCTACGATCCAGAACCTCCAGGGCCAAAACGAGGGAAACACCAGCAGCGGTAGCAGCAGCAAGCGCGCCAGTTGGTTTTTCACCAAGTCATAGACGTTATGAGGGAAAGATAAATAAAGAAAAAAGAGCTCGCTGCTTTTTTGCTTTTGGGCACGGCGTTGCGAGCAGATTCTGTTAGACACGTATATTCACGCACACCCCCGTTCATACCCCCCCTTTCCACCCAAATTCAACGATGCCCCCGTTTGTTCAACGAAGCTTTCCACTTTCCCACACATTTGCTTCTCCCATGCTGATGCTTTCTACTTGTCCCCGATTTCTGTTTTGTTTCTGATTCTATAAGAAGGCGATAGAGGGGTGGGGCGGCTACGATGATTTGGATTTACGATAGGCATCGCGACGGGACCATGAATGAACGGATGATGGGTAGTTATAGGGCTGGTGCATTGGGCGCGAGAGATGAGATGAGAGTTCAGCTTGCAGTGGAGGAAACTTGCATAAGTCTTGACACGATCACGTAGTTAAGGCACGAAGTCTAAGAGAGTCGATGAATTGAGGTTCTAACAATCTATATTTGATCTGATCTCACTTGTAAAAAGAAAAAAAGAAAAAAAGCTGGGTAGCCGAGCGGAATATGTGGATCGAATCCTTGACAGTTTGTTCTAGTGATATGTTTTGACTAACTAGAACTACAAGTAAATATTCAAGAAAGTTCTTCCGTTGGGAAGTTTGTGGCAGTTGCTGTTGGTTTACATCTTCATGTCCTCGTTGCCAGGGCCATCTCCACTTGAGGCACTGAGGGAGGCCAGAAGGATGATCTGAGGAATGATGACAACCATCAAGCCAAAGAAGGAGGCAACAGTGACAGCAATGACCTTGAGCTCGAGCATGACAATACGTTTCCAGGCAGACTTGGAGAAGCTGGACCAAGCGTCACGAACGGTGGCATAGCCCCGACCACCGACAACGACAGGCTCGATGCGGCCATTGAAAGACCGGTCGAAGGGAATGATGGTGTCGGCCTCGGCGGGGAGGAGAGAGGCCTGGACACGAACGAGAATGACATATGCAGGAATCTGGACGGCGATCTGGAGGAAGAGAGCCAGGATCATGATACCCCAAACGCTGCCTTCGCTTCCATCAAACTGGGGGATTTCTTGGCCATCTGTGCCCACAGCGTAGACTGTGGTAATACCACCGAGGGTGACGATTTGAGAAGCAGCCCAGAAAATGACCGTAGGTCTCCAGGTGGCGAGGAAAGTGGGCTTGAAAGCAGGGATTCGGCTGTACCATCTTTCCTGGGACTCGGGCGTAATGACAATGTGAACCCAGGCGGTGCTGAGCTGAACGCAGATGAGAGAGCTGATCAAGTGGGCGACAACGAAGGAATAAGGAGTGACATGGGAAAGCGCAGTGACGATGATTCCGAGAGCGAGAGCTTGGAGAGCATGCATGAAGATGCCGCGATACATAGCACGAAAACCACCAGTAGATCGGAGGAGACTGAATGTAGCGCGGAAAGACGAGGTAACCGGCTTGCCTTGGTCGGCAACGGCAACGGGAACCGAAGGAGCACCGGTAGGCTTGGCCATGTCGTCGTCGTTGGCGAGAGACTCGACGGCGAGAGGAGCGTAAGCGGGAGGCTTCTCATCTTCGACAATGGCGAGAACGGGGAAGACCTTTTCGAAAGTGTATGAGCACTGAGTATATGTTAGCAAGTGAAGGAGAACTACACGATTGCGTTAGGTCTTACGAGGACAAAGACTGGGATAAAGAGAATGAAGTTGGCCAAAAAGACGTAGAAAGACCAGTCAGGAAGTTGGTTGATCTCATGGCCAAGACTTGGCTTGGGCATGTTATCGCGTCGCATGAGCGACATGGCCGTCTCGGAAATCATGGTGAGCAACTACAAAAGGGGATTTAATATGAGAGGATTCAAGTTGTATCGAATTTTTGATAGAAAGAAAGAAGGAAAAAAAGAACCCTCAATACGAAGTTGATGGAAGAGGAGGAAGGGATGGGTTGATTTTAATGTAATGAGAAAGTGCTGGGGTCTTTAAGTTGTCAGCTGCGTGTACTGAAACTAAAACTAATTTAGGCACCCAATCCAGCCATGCCGGAGGCTTAAGGGCCCCCAGCCGGGGGGCGAAAAGGATGATGCACACTGCACAGCCCCCTGGTTTATTGATCTACAGAGAGAGGTACGTACAAGTCCTACATGATTATCAATAATGTATGCAGCATGGAAATACATGTGATATATGCAAATCACCTATGTAATTTCAGTATATATTTTAACTTGCACGATAAATATTAATATACCTTCGAAGTGATATATTCTCTTGGTACCTACTAGGTAGGTAACTGTAACTTCTCAGTCGGTGGTTGCCGGATTAGGCAATGACCTCTACTTCACACATACCTAATACACGTAATCACTACAACCAAGACAAAATACAACCATTTCTGATTGGGCGCTTATTGAGGCCATTTCACGTCTCTAGAGGTCTTTACATTGTGGTTTGCTTTATTTCCCCTCTGGTTTGGGCTGACAAGGCATTTTTATTGCTGTATCTAGGACTGACAATAGACATAGACGTGCAGAGAGGCGTATTCGTGGCATTCCCTTGGGGATGGGGGACCCCTGGAACTAGTCGCTGCCTCTGAAAGTCACAGGTTGTTAGTTGACTTTAACTCGGACCAATCCTCCAATATCTGAAACCTTGGAGAACGAGTACCGAGTGGTTATTATCCACTGATTGGCATTATATAAACAGGACATGAAACAAGGGTATTCATGCTGCAAACTTGTAGATAGGTCATTGTCATCTGGATCACCTACATATGTCTTGTGTTACACAGGTTGCTCAAGGCTCAAGGAAAGAATGCCCCGCAATCATGACCTTTCAGGTTGACCGACGTCACTGGCTATATTCAATATGGAGTGGGACATAGCTTCTCAACAACCCCTCGGCCGGATCAATATACGGTCCCTTTACACTTCTGAATGCCCTCACTCTCCCTCTTGATTCTCTCTCTACAGTATATATAATGCCTGCCCCTGAGATCCCAAACCTTTTTGGTTCTCTTCGAAGCGCCCGCGGAGGTCGCGGTCGTGGAAGAGGGCGAGGTGGCCATGCCTCCTCATCTGCCACCCACGACTCCACCATTCAAGGCACTGATACCGATGCCTCGGTCTCGAGACTAAGCGCCGTCGATCTTGGCTATCTGGAGGATCCTTATGCTCAGTACTTTGTCCAGAGCTCTTCTGGCCCGGCGGCCAGACGTCTTCCTATCATCAACAGAGGTGCGCTGGCTTGAACTTCTTATCATGACTTCTATCTTTACTGAACCACATTTGTGTAGGAACGTATGCAAGAACAATTTCTTTAGATACTCTTATCGAGTCATTCTTAAGTGCGGATCAAGGTGTCGAATCTGGTTCTGCACCGAAACAAATTGTTTCGTTGGGCGCTGGTACTGATACACGGCCTTTTCGACTATTCGCTTCCAAGGCTCGCCCTGAACTGGTCTATCATGAGCTTGATTTCGAAGTCGTTACATCAAAGAAGCTACGGACTGTTCAAGCCGTTCCTGCATTGAGAAACATCTTGACGAATGTTACACAACTAACAGAGCACTCCTGGTCGAGTAAACCTTCAGGAGGTGAATACTATTGCCATGGCCAAGACCTGCGCAACTTTTCTCTGTCAAAGGCTTCAAAAGAGGGTCGTGACACCCAAGAAACATCCGAAGAAAAACACGAGATCACTCTCCCCGGCCTTCGCACCAATATCCCCACGCTGCTCTTGTCAGAATGCTGCCTCTGCTATCTAAACGGCACCGAAGCCTCAGACGTGCTCAACTTCTTCACATCCTGCATACCAAACCTCGCAACCATCATCTACGAGCCCATTCGCCCAGACGACGCATTTGGCAAGATGATGGTGTCAAATCTCGCAGCACGACGCATAGATATGCCTACTCTCAAGATGTACCCTACGCCCGAGGACCAGCGAGCGCGGATGAGCACAGCTGGTTTCGAAACGGTGCATCACATGACAATTGAAGATATCTGGCAGAACTGGGTATCCCCCGAGGAGAAGCAGCGTGTGGATTACCTGGAGGGCCTAGATGAGGTCGAAGAGTGGAAGTTGTTGGCGGCGCATTATATCGTCGTCTGGGCTTCAAGAGGGAGCGGGTTTGGGAATTGGGGAGGTATTGGAGCGGGGGCTTAGATAGCTGATTAGATTTAATTATTACAAAAATTATGAACATCATGTTCAGGAGTTCTTATATGGGTAGGTTGACCAACACCACGGTTATGGTTCATAAGCAGTATCAAAGACAGTGTAGTCTAGTTTTTTTTGGAGACTTGTTGCAGTCACCGTGCTGCTAGCAATTCTTGATCTCATCGAGCTAGTCTGGTATTGTAAAAGAAACTGACTTGAATTAGTAGGCACTTTAGATTTGTCTGAAATGAAGGAAAGAGTCACTATGATAAGTCGCGGAATAATATACTTCCTAATTGAGTTTAGCCTAGTATCCTTGTCGCACGAACCACCATCTCCCCTCCAGGCAGGGCAACCCAGACAACCTTGGAAACATTATCATCAAAACCTCGTGATAGAATAATCACTGTACGACGTTTCATGCTGTGACTCAAACTGGAGTCGCATCTATTCAATAGTCCTTACTCATCTGTGTCAGTTCAATCAAGGTGGTGCAAACGGCATTACTACAGCGCCTTATCAAAGGTAACATCCTCAAACCGTATTATGTACCTATCAAGAACAATAACTAATCTCATCAAATAGCCCAAGGAATTCATTCTGGAATTATTGGAGTCTTATACACATAAAATCATCACATCTCAAATCGCGACAAAATGGCGGACTCACGAGACAACAAGGCCTACAAGTATCGTCAGGAAATCAGCCAGATGATGTATGTTTCTGGCGAAACTGCAGAGCCTCCCGTCGAAACCACAAGTATTATTGAAGATATCGTCCGCCAACAAGTAATAGAATTGGTACGACCTTCCCCTTCTCATTTATCTAGTCTAGTCTTTCTCATCCCATATAAGCTCCGAAACTGCACCGAGCTCGCCTCGCGTCGCGGCTCAAAATCAATCAGCATCAACGATCTGATCTTCCAGATCCGCCACGACCAGGCAAAAGTTTCTCGTCTGCGCACTTTTCTATCATGGAAAGACGTCCGCAAGAACGTTAAGGACTCAGACGACAAGGGCGCAGATGCCGACCTCGCAGGCGGCGACGACCCAGTCGCGGCAGGCGACAACACCACGGATGAAGCATCCAAGAAGAACAAAAAGGCAAAGGTCGGTCTGCCGTGGGAACCCTCGTCGTACTACAACGTCGAGGTGCCTGAGCGCGAAGACGAGGAGGATGAGGAAGAGGAGGAGATGAATTACATCACGCTGCAGCGTTTACGCAAGGCCGATGAGCGCACCAAAGCCATGACAAAAGAAGAGTACGTGACGTGGTCTGAGTACCGACAGGCCTCGTTTACGTACCGAAAGGGCAAGCGATTTCGAGAGTGGGCGGGCTTCGGTATTGTCACCGACAGCAAACCCTCGGATGATATTGTCGACATCCTCGGTTTTTTGACCTTTGAAATGGTCCAGACCCTGACAGAGATGGCGCTCAAGGTCAAGGAACAAGAGGATCTGGTCCGCGCCCAGAACGGGGGAGACAACGTTGGTACAGCAAAGAAGCGAAAACACGAGGGTGCCTTGTTCGACTTTCCAAGTGAAGGTAAAACGCCAATTGAGCCTCGGCACGTTCAGGAAGGGTCTCGGAGGCTGCAGCAGCGACCCAAAAAGTCAAGGGCTATGCTCAACGGGACTCGAATTTCGCAGCATACGCCACTTAACATCTTCTGATATCCAGTCTGTGTGTCTGGCATAATTGTATTTTGGTTCTTTTGCATGGCGTTTGAGTTTGGAGACTGGCAATGTCATGAATTGTCGACATGGAAAAGGCGCATCATGGCTATTAATAGTTATACTACGAAGTTTGTTTGGCTACATATTATGTCTGATTTCCCCTAGTGAGAACCTGCGTACAGCAACGTTGGTTGGCAGAAACTATCTGTCATCGTTACTCACGGCAATGGTCCGTCGCCGAATCAATGCATTGTTCTCACAAATTCGAGTCCCGACTCTTTGCAGACTCACGGGTATATCCTCCTCACTATCGCTCTCCTCCCCTTTCTCCTCCCTCTGATGAGTTCGCCGCCTAGTCAGACTTGCTCGGCGGATGGTTTGCGTTCGCTGTAGACCAGTGGCTCTGCTTTCCGTAGGGGCAAGCACCGAAGAGGCCGTGGGAACTTCTTCCGCCGCAACAGTAGTAGTGGTGTCGGTCGTAGGCGCGCG
The DNA here is from genome assembly GCA_014899075.1 of Fusarium goolgardi. NCBI lineage: Eukaryota > Fungi > Ascomycota > Sordariomycetes > Hypocreales > Nectriaceae > Fusarium > Fusarium goolgardi. The sequence continues at coordinate 34,905 of JAAVUI010000309.1, forward strand.
AGACAGAGGAATACGGTTGAGGCGAGCACGCTGATCATACTTGCTGTATGGTGCGGCCTCCTCAAGCAGACCACTTCGAAACGCATTCACCCCCACCAAGATCTTGGTCAATTCTACAAGCTCCTCGAGATATTCAATGATCTCTCCTTGACCATAGGTACTGGCATTCCATGACAGAGATCGCTTTTGAACGATCAGCCGTGCTACTTCTTCAGCCAAATCAAAGTTCTCGTTGGAGACACTTGGCGGTCCACCTGCTGGTGTCTGCGCGCCGCTTCGTGAATAAAGAATTTCCCTGACACGATTAATGAGGCGGAAATGTGCGAGCCGACATGCCGGCATGAACTGCGGTAGAGGTTGCCAAGTAATAAGCGCTTCGTGCACCGAGAAAAGGAGGAGCATAATACTGGCAGCCACATTCCGCCGGTAAGTATATACTTGAGGGTGCAAGTCTTCCAGGATGGAAGAGCCATACTCTTTACGGAGCGAAACCGCATTGTCCATCCTCTCGACTATCTGTCGCAGCACGACGACGATCTCTTTGTATATAGGATAAAGGGGTTTAAAGTCCCCCTTGAGACGTGGCTCCTTAAGACACATTGGTAGAAACGTGTCCGCTGCAGCAAGTGCTGTTTGGGCCTGGTCTTTTGCAAAGTTGAAGCCTTTGATGATACCAGGATCCCTAAAATCCGGCTTGGCCGGGCTGTCTAATCCAACAGCCATTGCGGCTTGCATGTTTTGCACTTGTTTTATCGAGACTGAAAGCGTGTCCAGAAGTCGGTCCCTAGCTCTGACGGGAAAGACGAACATCTCAACCGCCACAGCGACAAGACCCCCTACAAGAAAAGCACACAGACGCCTAAGCAAGTTATCTTCAGGTGTTGCGGTGCCGTTTACACTTGCTGGTCACATTAGTATACCTGCTGATGCACAGGGGAAGATTGACACTTACAGAGTGCAACCACAACCATGGAAACTGTACAGATCATGCCCGCCTTGACATATTTGGTACCAAGCTGAACGTAGAAAGACGGGACAACACCCGCGATTAGGAATAAAACCACGCCAAATTTGTTACCACCTCCAATCTGGTAGGATACGAAACCTACAATGCAACCAAAAACGACACCAAGTAACCGAACAATAAAAACGTAGACGGACGTTCCTATAGCCACTTCGAAGACAAGGAACAGTTGCATAGGAGCCCAAACAGCGCGAAAATCCGAGTACCAAAAATTCCAGGCATCCACGAGCGCCGGCCAACTGAGGAGAAGAACCGCAAATGCGAGTTTGACGGCATAAAAGAGATCGTTAGAGTCATGCATCCACTCAATGATATCGGCTGCCTTTTCTCTGATTTTGAGAACTCGACTGCTTCCCTCGGCTTTTGACTTTTTCCCTTTTCGCTCTTCTGTACCATTCTTTCTCTCTGTGTCCCTGGGGCTGGGTTCTACAAAACGAATGGCTCTTTCTTCATCTTTGATCTCCGGCTCCGTATGATTTGCGTCCTTTTCTGTCAAGTGCGTCCGATGTTTCGATTTACCGTGGCGGAACTGCTTACGAGCCGTTTCTGGCAGGACAAGTCCATCACTCTCGCCGCCCGTTTTCCAAAATTGTCGCGTATCAACTGATTTTGGAAACCAGAATGTGGCTCTATTGTGCCGAGCCTGTCTTTGTTCGACGGTCTTTCGGACATGGTGCAGCATCTGTAGAACATGTGTTGCAGACTGGCGAACACCGAGGACAAACGAAGATATCAGAAACGTTTCATGACGAGGCATAAAGTCGACACTGTTTCCGCTTTCGTCCATTCTTAGTTGACGAAGCTCCGATGAACAGCTGGTGTCAAAATTGACAATGGCCTCCGCTAAGAGATCGATCCTATAGTCCAAATCGTGTAGAGATATGTCCTTGGGCACAGGAAGCCCAGACGGCAACTTGGGCACATCGTAGCAATATGCAACGCATGTAATGACTAGTCGTACAGCGTCTTTGATGGCAGCATCGAACTCTGCAGTCGGTTCTCGAATACGCGCAATAATAGTCTCGAGCAAACTAGCATTGCTGAGCTCAACCTCTCTGGGGGGTTTCGCGTTCTCCAATTTCTGTTGATAAGCTTCAAATGTGTCCATCCGTGTGATGCCACCACTTGGCTCGCCGTTGGAGCTGTCAGCTGTTGTGACAGAGTCATCGTCGGAGCCATCGTCATTCTCGAGGACGGCGAACTTGTTCTCACATGCTCCAATGATATTGGTGATGTTTTGAACGAGATTGCTCATCTGGGAGGTGGTAAGAGGTTTCATACTACGCGGTGGAAGCACCGAGAACGTGATTTCGTAGTTCACCTCTCGTTGAGCATTTTTGCATTGAGCGAGCCGACTCCGGAGTTTTCCTTTTGCCGATGTCAAGCTTGCGATTGTCGCGAGTCCGACAGGAACAGTTGAAACACGATAGCGGTTCTGCGAAGGCTTGAAAGGATTAGGAAGCTGAGCCGTCCGTTTGGTAAACCAGTTCTTCTTGCGCTTTGGTTTCTCAGGTACGCTTTTGACTGTGGAGGTCATGGTGAGTTCAACATGACTCAGTTCCTCATGCGAATCACCACCAGGTGTGATAAACCAATGTGTCGCCCGAGTTAGAGTATCCATCGTCTCACAAAGCGCATCAATGGCAGCGAGACCAAGGAAGTTGCTCGATGACTCAGGAAACATGGACAGGTTGGTTACCAACGAGATGCCAGCACCAACCAAAGTTGGATACGCAATGTTTGTGAGGACCGACAGGGATACATGGTCCTGTTTTCCAAGCAGCACAATTAGGCAGGCAATAAGATAGAAAGCAACGAACAAGAAGATACGGGGAGCTGCGGATCTTATGTAACCGTGCAAGACTGCGGCCACAGCGAGAAATATGCCGCGGATGGTGTATGCGGCAGCTTTGCTTTCATCGACAATGAGGGAGGATAGGTAGATGCCCAAGATGGACCACCCGATACCGATTGCTGTGCCAAGCACCAACATGACGAGAGCCTCTATCGTAAGGCCGGTTCTCTGGCCCGGATGGGCAAATATGGTGGCCATTGGGGCGAGAAATGTTACAGGACCAATGACTGCAACAGCCTGAGGAGTAATGACTGCAGTGACTGCAGCGAGACAGGCAATCGAAGATTTCACGATTTGCTTCCACAAGTCGTTTGTCTGACGGTCAGCCCAGATGGCCATGACCAGCCTTTTGAGGAATGCTATCACGGTCTTCATGGTGGGCTACCAAGGCAATGGCTAAGCAAAGATCGGTAGCTGTTTCTTCTGTTGATTGTTCCAATATTGTTGAGGTTCGTTTAGCATTGTGTCATGAAGGAAATTGACGCTTCGAGGTTCGCGTCAACTGAATGAGAGAAGTAATATAGAACGCTGTTGGTCATGTAGAGGCCAGCTGTGACGAAGCATCAAAGCAGAACTGAACTGAACGACCTGAGACTGGGAGATGATTGATCATGCAGTTCATGCCCGACTGTAAGGGTTGCTTTTGCTTGATACCTTATCGCGGTCTTATTAGTCTCAGGCTTGGCTCGTCGTGGATCTTGATGATTCGTCACGGCTGGGGTTCTTCGTCATTATACATTAAGGGTCTGAAATGAGAGTGTTGATATATGTCAACGATATGGTATTGATGAATACACAGAATGGCTTGATATCATATCTGATGATGCGGAAGAAAATGGATGAGAATATTGAGAACCCAAGCACAGTGACGAAAACTGAAAAGTGCCGACATACAGTATGGGACGCTAAGGGAAGGGAGGTGCGTGCAGTACCGGGATCTCGCGACTTCCATGATCCAATGCCTTGGACAAGAGAGTTGGCGGATATAACATGAATGCGAATGGACGGACAGTTTGACAAATGATAACCTCTAGCTGAGTTGAATGTATGAGAAACATACATAATGCACAGAATATAGGTATGTAGGTAATCACCTACATACATGTACTGTAGTCATAGTTCTGCAGGGGATCGCATGAGTTCGTTGCATGCAAGAGCAGGGACTAGACTAAACGTGCTTAGAAAACCCCGGGGGGCTTCCATCTTCCATCTTCTTCAGGGGTATTTTAGCAGCAGCCTTGCAGCGTCTTCAGTGGCTGCAGCGCCATTCCCCTCCATCCAATCAACATCAATCCTTGTGTTCCGCGACAGCCTCCTAAACAACGACAGCTTATCCATGCCACCTTCACTATCGCGATCCTCCTTTCTCAAACGACCCTCGTTTTAAACTTTTAAGCTTGCCAATTCAATATGCTTTCTTTTATCCTCATTCAAAACCGACAGTAAGTCACAATGCGCTCAATCGTACTTGACCATTCTTTTCTTACTAACGTTTCCTCAGGGGCAAGACTCGTCTTGCCAAATGGTACGCCCCTTTCAGCGATGAGCAAAAGATCAAGCTCAAGGGCGAAGTCCACCGCCTCGTAGCGCCCCGCGATCAAAAATACCAGTCCAACTTTGTCGAGTTCCGTAACAACAAGATTGTCTACCGCCGCTACGCCGGTCTCTTTTTCTGCGCCTGCGTCGACACAAACGATAACGAGCTCGCATTCCTCGAGGCTATTCACTTCTTCGTCGAGGTCCTCGATGCCTTTTTCGGAAACGTCTGCGAGCTTGACCTTGTCTTCAACTTCTACAAGGTCTATGCCATCCTCGACGAGGTGTTCCTGGCGGGCGAGATCGAAGAGACGAGTAAGCAGGTTGTGCTCACGCGGTTGGAGCATCTCGACAAATTAGAATAAGCCGCGCACCTAATGGCTGAGGACTCGAAGAAATATATGGATTTCCAAGGCTTCTTCGCAGTATTTCTTCATATCAGAGCTATACTTTTGTATTTTGCATATCATAAGGAGGCAGGTTGGAGTTGGGGCGTTTAGTGGAGGCATCCACAGTATCAAGAATATACCATTGCTGTTGTTTCTGCTTGTTATTACCATATTCTACTATCAGATGTTCATTTTGAAGTTAGGCGCTAATGTTCTTGCGAATGCGACAATAACCGAGCTGGCCATGCTGATCTGTGTTCCTGTCACGTTCTCGCGTTCGATACCTAGCAGTGATGGTACATAGATTGCCATACTCCTCAAGTATTCGCATATTCACACACCATCATATCAAACTCAAAGTCGACGTCTAAATCCATATCGATTTCTACCACAAGCTCAACATGATGAATTGATAAACACCTTGAAACTCCACATATCACGCAATATCCATATGACAACTTAGCTTGACTAAACAATCACCTCTTCTTCAGAGCCGCAAATCTCCTCTCCAGGTCCCCGAGGTCAGGAATCGATCCATCGGGCTCACTCTTTCGCGCCGCCGCCTCCATTTTCTTGCTCGGTTTCAACTCCACAGATCCCAACGTCACCTTGGGATGTATGTTGTCAGTCGTCATTCTTGGTGGTGTCACCGTCAATGGACTCGTAGGACCTCCGCCGGCTAGTTTCTTGACGGGAGTGTTCAAGATTGAATCTTTAGAGTCTGCGGCGATGGGTACAGCTCTTTGCTTCTGGCCACCAGATGGCTCATCTTCGTCGTCATCGGCTTCTTCGTCTTCGTCGAGTAACTCCGGGGGCGGCGATACAGCCTCTCGCTTGGGCCAGTCGACGCCGTAAGCCCTGGCGATTTCCTCTAGATAGCCAACGACCAGCTCCTCTCTGGGAGGTGTGACACTGAGCTTCTTGACAACCTTCTCATTGACCTTTCCATCCGCGTTCTCCGTTGCCGCAAGAACATACTCCTTTCCATACTTATCCGCCAAAAGCGTCCTCACAGTTCCGAGTTCTTTGATCTCCGTCTTGGGCGCAGCGTAAATCAGACTCTGGATCGCCTCCTCCAGCCCGGAGTCAACGGTATGTGCCTCTAGCAGTCCGGACCGCGCAAGCAAGAGTTCGCAGTAAAGTTCGAGGATTTCGTGAAGCTCAGAGGTGATGTCGGATCGGATGATGTTCTCAACACGGATGCGGGCCGAGTCTTCCTTGCCGGCCTCGAGGAGCTGGGCCATGGCTCTCCGCGCGGTCTTTCCGAGCTGCTCGTCGCGCTGCTGCACCATGCGCAGGCGCGCAATGGTCAGCTTGAGCTGGACCTTGATCTTTGTCTGTTGGGTTGAGCGCGCATATTAGTTACGGTACTTGCGTGCGACTGGACCGGCGCATCATGGCGGGGAAGCACGGGTATCTGAAGAGGGGCATCTTACTATGAGACTGGCACTAGGCGGCATGATGGATGAATGGAGAATTGTATAGCAAAGGTTAGTTTACGGGGATTAAATTATAGAAAGATCCTCGATAGCAAAAGAGGGCGAGGAGTTGCAGGTATAGTAAAGATAGTGGAAGGGTTGGCGGGAATAGGCAGACAGAGCTGTACCCAACTGTACATAACTGCCTTGCGACGGAACTCAGACGCCCAGACGCTATGAGCTCATTCTCACTGGGGAAGTCTTGAGCCCCACCACAGCTTCATCCGGATCAGGCCGATGCCAGAAGCTTGCTACAAAGGCATGTATTTCTTAGCTTTGAAAAACTGCACGTAGGTATGTAATATTCAAAGACAATAAATAAGGCAATCTTTTTGAAATACATATAGTATTGGTTTAATGCTTGATATACTTGTATTATGTAACCACGAAATACTAGGTAAGTCTTAAGACAAAACGGTTCTCCTCCGTGCATGCAGAAGAGTTATTGTGAAATTGTTCGACATTGATAGACATATCCAGTCCATCCATAAGTATCTATACAACTCTCTTATAAACAAATGAGTAAATTGCCTTTTCCCAAGGGCTGCCTCACAGCTCCAGATGACCCTGACAACGGAATCCTTCATCGCCGTATAACGCCGTATCCTAATTCTATCATTCCCTCTATAATCCTGTTTGATACATTCCCTCTTTCTGTTAGGGATAAGCAGCTCTGCGCAGATGATTTACTCCATATCGGCATCTTCGGCGACTGGAGCTACACCATCGATCGCCTCACCCTTGAACACATCACTGCCTTCGTAGGTTACTCGGCGCCACCCGCAGGCCTCCTTGTCGTCCTTAATCCACTCCATTGTTGGGAAGTAGTGGTCGTTCTTCTTCATAGTGATCACCCATGGCACATTGTCAAATGTCACAGCCTTGAGGCGGAAGTCTGTCCCTAGTTAGCTCGACTGTACTTTGTTGTGAATTGGAAAAGCTTGACTTACAGGTGTTGTCCGGGATCTCTCGGGTTGCAGCAATGAAAGAGGGGATATCGGGCGTAGGAGTACCGTTGACATGAGTGATGAAGTTGGTTGGAGCAACTCCGTACTGATAGGCAGGAGAACCCCTAATTCGACTGGACACATACACCTCACTGTGCAGCTTGCTGATTTGTTGTCGAACAGCTTGATGAGGTCTGTGCAGGATAGCACCACAGAACGAAACTGCATGGTCCGTCTCCATATCGTCTGCAGAAACAGTAGGAATTTGAAGGTGCATCTCCTCGCATTCGCGGACGATAACAACATCGAGCAATTCGTGCGAGTACATCAAGTCGAAATCCGAGATTGTAGTGCAGATTTTGCCATTCAGAGTGAGAATGATATCTCCTTCAAGTAGGGACACCGGCTGGTTGACACGCTCGAATGTTCGCTTGCTAACCATGAAGAGCTGGTGATGAGACCTGTTGGCCTGGGTGACCTTCTTGATCCATTCATCTGAAACACCCATGACTGATGCTTGGGACATCTGGACCGATCTGAACTCGACGGACAAAATGCGAAGTTTGGGGTTGACGCCCTTCTGAACCGACTCTACCACTGGGAGTAGAGTCTTGGTGCCAAGACCGAGATAGTACTCTTCATCCCGCGAGCTATGCGGGTTGCGCTCTCCAAGATAGCTAAGCCACAGAGCTTGGACAGTGCCATCGGGCGCGACGAGAACACCGCTGTTACAAGTCGAGCCGAGATTGCTATCAATCGTGATGGCATCGACGTTGACGGCGCGATAGCGGGGAGCGCCAGAGTTAGCGGGGATCGCTACCGCTGTTATCTCGGTGACACTGGTAGAGCCATGTACAACGCGACCTATTCTGTTGTAGCCCAAGAAGTAGGTCTTGGCGCCTTGAGTGAGGACCTCGTTACTCAATCTGGCGCTCTTGACTGGCGCATCCACAAGCGATGGGTCATACTGGATGATGGCGTAGTTCTGGAGAGGGTGCAGGAAAACTACTTTGCCCTCGACAATGATAGAATCAGCGATAGTGACAGTAATGTCGCAAAGGTCGTAAGGAACGATAGCCCTGGAGATCAAGACCAGACCCTTCTCTGCATCAATTACCAGACCCATGCCCCAACGGCGGTTCTTGGGGAAGCCGTCAAGCTTCAAGGGCATCGTACAGTTGATGTGGACAAAGCTGTGGATCAGGTTTGCAATACCAGGGTGTGGCATATGCTCCAGCTCGATGAAGGAGGCGGATCGTCGAGCAGGTGGAACAGGAGGCAAGGGATCTCCGAGATCAGTAAAGTCCCAGACGCCGGACTCATCATTTCGGACAGCGAGCTTCATCTTTGACGACCAATGGCGATCAATGTAGGCAACAGTGGTATTGAGAGTATGCAGATCACGAAGGTGCTTGTATGTGACAACAACTCTGGCGCGATCTGGAATGGCCTTCATCACTTGGATGAATGTGTCAAGGTCTGGCACCTTTTTGTGGTCAACTGTCTGGACAATCCAGCCATTGTCCGTGTTATCAAATCGGAAAGATCCAGCTGACTCGCATACATAGACACCCTGGACAGCGACGGCATAAAGCCTTGCTTGCTGGTAGGACAGATCGTGGAAGCTGGCACCCGCCACTGAAACAAAACGGTCAGGGGTAATCTTGTGGAGATCTCCAACCTCAAGCTCTACCTCCACGTCCTCCCCACCACGTTGGAGGTGCAGCTTGATGGTGTTACCAACATTGGAATCCAAAATATCATCAAGTCTGATAAACTGAGTGATAAGTTCGCCGTTCACCTTGATCAGGACGTCTCCCTCCTCGATCTTCTTGTCTGAAGGGCCCCGGGGAAGGACAATCTCGGCTACCAGCATATTGGTCTCCTCTGGAAATTGCTTGCGCATGGCCGCCTCCCACTCAGGGCTCAATCCCAGTCTGCGGCACTCATCAAATGGCTTGAGAAGGAATTGGCATTGAATGTCACCGCGTGTGACAGGCTTGCCGTTCTGAATACACTGAAGAGCACGCAGTGGCCTGTCCAGTGGAAGGAAATAATCTGTCGAAGCTCCATCCGAGCGACCACCAGCTTGAAGTGCGACAGCGCATCCATCCTTGTTCACGACGGGACTTCCAGAACTTCCTCCACTGGCGGCGGCGTTGGCCTGGTAGTAACACGTGTTGAAGTCGCTGTAGCCTTCGCCGTATTCGGGTGCATTTCGATCCAGACGGGAAATAATGCCTGAAAGAATACTGAGCTTTTCACCAGCATCGTTACCCACGACTCGGATTTCGGTACCAACTGAAAATATGTTAGCGATAAGCGGGCGATTTTCGGTGTTTCGGGAGAGCGCATACCCTTTGCAAGGTCGGGTCGCAATTCAAGGCCGTCGATGTGCATGTACTTGATCGCCTTGGGGTCGTAACGAAGGATTCCGAAATCGTGAACGGGATCGCGGTAGACGGGATAGCAGTCGACTTCCTCGTGGTTGTCAAAGACACAGTGGCCCCAGAAGGGTCCAGCGCCGACAACGTGGCGGTTGGTGAGAATGTATCTAGAGATAGTAATTAGAATTGCCTTTCAAGAACAACAGATGGAGAAAGCGCACCCTCGTTCAGAATCAACAACATATCCAGTAGCTTCGCTGGTCAAAGCGGAATCGGTATCGAAGGAGCAAGTCTGGCAGAAGCGAATCGCGACAACGTTGCGCACGACCTTTTGAATCGTGTCCTGCCACTCGCCTAGACTCCCTGGTGTCCCAATGTACATAGCATGAGGGTGAAGGTCGTCGCTTATCTCGGACTGTTCATCGAACTCGACAATGTCGGGAGTGTTGTCATTGGGAGAGTGCTTGCCGTTGATGGCTCGTTTGGCGGGGGGAGGCAGGTCGGGTGAGCCAGGGGCCTTTCTCTTGACCCTTGGTGAAGAAGCGGCGCCGTTCATGATTGTGGATTATTGGGGTCGCGATGGATGTGAGACGACAGTCGTGATTTTCTTCACGGGGTTTGTTTTGCTTGACTGTTTCCTGTAAAAGGGGATCCAAGGCTCAACGTCAGAGACAGTAGCAGACAAGGATCGCAAGCAGTGACAAACGGGACTGAAACAACAGCACGGGTGGTGACAGCGCGCCCAAGATCGAATGGGCAATGCTGTAGATTAAGTAGAGTAGAGTAAAATATAGTATAGGGCAAAAGGGCGAAAATGATTAAGAAGAAGGCCCATGTGATGACGAAGCCAGGTTTGAGATCTGGGGAAAAATTTATGATGGCACCTCTTTGGATGAAGTTGGCCTATTGCTGGTGGATCAGCTGGAGCGGTAGTTTCGTAGGCTACAGGTGGGCTACAGGGGAAATGGTACCCTCAAAGGCCGCTAAAGCAGACACCGTCATTCCCGCGGCGCCTTGACCCGCCACTGTGCATAAGTTATGCAACAGTCGACCTCTCCCCGCCTTGTCCGTCCCGACAAGACTTGAAGATGGTGTGCCACAACTTTACTATTACAACGACAGATGACCAGTCAACTGGGGCTCTGAGATGGTGGGCGATTGAAACTTTTGTGCCTATTTTGACCCCGGCACGTCCTATTCTAGAGCCTCGATGCATGTCTCATTCTGTCTCTTATACAATGCAACACATCTTGTCTTATAAGCACCGCAACGGCTGACCCTCTTCACTGAGGCCCCAATATAGGTAGCATGTACTTTTTCTGTTAATGCTGTGTTCCTAGTGTAACCAAGACTGCATCATCTCAAAGGTTCGCTCTTTGATCCACGAAGCCATGCTGCGTGCGCTATGCAAAGAAACATGCAAAAACAACCGCTGCCGTCCGAGACACGGGAGAAAACGTGGATTGTTCCCAACCCACAGGATCAGGATCAGCATTAGGATCCCGTGTCATCTCACTATATCGTTGTTACACTACTTTCCGATCCAGGTGACCACCACTCGTGCGGTACTACATGCATATCATGCAACCCCTCCAGGCCCCTCTCTTCTTCTTGAATGCATCGACTCGAGCACTCCATCTATTGCTGCTGCTTGTTGCTTCTCCGCAGACAAGCAAGTCGGCCAGTGGACTAGGTGTCCTCGTCGTTTCTTTACAAATGAGCTATACAGAACCCATGCGAACAAGACTGCCGTGACGCTCAGCGCCGTCGGGTTGTGGAACTGACTAGGCGACGAGAATATTATGGTCGACGTGTATGCACACATCTCGAATACATGTTGCCAGCTGGCTTCCACAGCAGAAAAGGCTCCTCGATTTTCCGCTTCGACTTCCTGCATCATGCATGATTAACGAGTTTCGCATCAAGTGAACTTGGACATACATACCTCTTGGATGATGACCTGTGCCGAGAGATCGACGCCCCAAAGTCCAATACGACTGAGCATGGAGCTTCCCACAAGTGCCAGAGTTGAGAGGAGGACGTTATCAGCATACCGCCAGAATATCAATACGCCTATTGATAGACATCCCAATTGCCAGCTGAGGAACCAAAGCCCTGCACGGACTGGACCAATCTTTTTCATTAGCCATGGACCAATCCAAGTAGCCAGAACCTCAAAGGCTACAGATATTGTTCTCATTGCAGCAATCTGAGACGAGTTGTACCCGCTTGACAGTAGGTAAGTAACCATGACTCCACCAAATGATAGAACTGTGCAGTAAAGAAGGGCCACTGCAAAGGAGGGAAAGAAGACGGGATGGGCAAAGTAGAGACGGACATCGTTGAACGTCTTCTTCAGGCCATGCTTGACTGATACCAAAGGGTTTTGGCGATTGCCACCATCGAGGGGCATGGTATGTGGTATACTTTTGGGGCACTGCAGGGCAGGTACCTGATGATAGACCTACACGGATCAGTACGACTCGTATAAAGACGGCACAGACAACGACTTGCCCTGGCGATGGTAAAGTACTCGATTACAACCGATGCGCAGTTCATTATCAAGTTCACAAGAATGGCTGTTTCTGTAGAAATGCCATCAACCATTCCTATAAAGAACGGTCCGAGGAGTTTACTGACAAGGTCGATACGTCTCATTTGTGAGTTCATCGCTACCAAGAAGTTAGCAAGATTACCACCTCAAGTCTCGAGTGATATACTTCGGAGAGCAACAGTGTCAGAGCGAGCCACAACGATGACCTATTGACTATGAGCTATTTTCGCTCTGGTAAATTTTAGATCACATACCCAGTCCCTCTCGACTGACACAACGTTCATTATGGCAGCCAGCTTCTCAATACAGGCTATAAGAATTGAGAATGCAAGCAAACCAATCCTCACTTCATGAGACATAGTTCGAACTTTGATGAGAATAAGAAAGATGGCACATGACACAGCAACAACCAGTCTTTGAGACACTGCATATATATGTTAACAACTTTGTCACGTAGAGCGTGAATTGTCTTACCAATTGACAGTCGCACTGTCTTGAGGCGGTCGTTACGATCGATATAGTGTCCGACCCAGGACGATAGTGCAATGGCAGCGGCACCTCGAATTATTGAATACACCGCAAGAGGCATCAATGTTCCTGGAAAGATAGAGGCGAGATACAAAACGCTTCCGAATTCGAAAACGCGCGAGTTCCATGTTGAGAGGGTATGAGATACATAGAGTCTGCGAGCGCTTTGGCTGACAGTCCATTCAGAGCTGTGAGTGCTTGAACTGTCATCATCGTCTTGGTCGGTACTCTCATCTTGACCGAAGGGCTGATATGGCGTTGTAATTATACCTGCTGGCGATGGTGATGGTGATGGCGATATAGCAAGCAAATGTGCTCTTTCTTCGTCTCCTATATCGGTGGCCATTATGATATAATAGCGGCGGTGTGTAAATAATCTGGAATATTAGAAGATGCAATAGATAACAATCACATCAGAGAGTAAGGAAAGATGAACATTTAGTAGTTATAAATTAGAATGTTATAAAGAGCACCGCAACATGGCATGACTTTAGTTTAATAGTATAGGCCACAAGGGTAATAAATATTAATTTCTGCACTAATTAGCAGTATCTTAAGTATAGTAGAATTACC
>JAAVUI010000310.1:0-10239 GCA_014899075.1 Fusarium goolgardi
TTATAAAACTATACCTTTTATTAAGAAAAGTGCGTGAAAAGTAAGTACATACAAGAAGTAGTTATATAACCCTATAGAATAAAATAGCTAATAAGAATAGCTTAAGGTATAAAGAACAGAGTGGAAATTTACATTTATAACCCCTGCGGACTGTATTCTGTAAAGTCACATGCCCAGATCTGTAGTTTCCCCTTGGCTTCGCGAACCTTCCAAAAGGATGTATCGTCTGAGTCAGATAGAGTTTGAGGAAGATAAGGTAGACAAGGCATTTGAGTTCGGCACTTCAATCATTGCCGCGGATAGGGTCGGGACATAGTTTTCGCAAAAGGAATCGTACAGCGGAACTAATAGATATAGACTAAAATACGACTCGGAAATATTAGGGTAGGTAGACAGTTAGAGATATTTGATTATGAGGAGAAGGGCTAGTTGATTATAGAAGCGGGAAGTAAACGCGGGGAGTGAGGTCAAAGAGAGCAGATGTATGTCATTCATTGCTCGGAATGCCGAGGCCGAGTTGAAGAAGAGTTGATCGGGAATCGGGTACGGTAAGTGTGGAATTTCGATAGAAATGGTGGTAAATGGGCGGCCGTGTTCGTTTTCGGGACCCCGCCGGCGTCGGCCGCAAGATCTCATGCTAAAATAAGGCCGGCCGTTTCTTGGCCCGGGGTCCCGGCCTTGCTATCTGAATACATAGTACTAGTACGCTTGTCATGGATGGGATTATAACCTTCGGAATCCCTGCCTCAAGTCCCGAATTTTGTGTATTTCTTTCGTCTTGTGGTAGATTTTCTTTTTCCTCCAAACTTGACGACACTCCCAACATTGGATACTTTCTACTTTTTGCAATATATACATAGACTCGAGACCTTTGAGGACCGATACTTTGGGGAGTTACGAATCACGGGCTCCCACTGAACCCCTGCTCAAGAGTCCCAACAGCGAACAGTCCCCCAGTTTGGAAGGGTTCAATCCGATTCCTCCGACCGAGATAAAAAGCCCAACCGTATTCCGCGGCGAGTAGCCACCTTTCACTTTCCAGTTCCCGAGTTGAAGTGTCCACTTGGAGTGGGAGCCGGTCTGCCTCACAACTTACTTCTACTTATCTACTTGCACGGGTGCTGTTACTGTTACTTACTTTGTTCGACACGTCGTCGAACAGGGAAAGTTTGCGAGCAAGTGGCCAGAGTGTAGGTAATTAGTGCTGATCCTTTGATGTAAGGCCGTCCCGCCAACAAACCCGCCTCGCACCATGAAGGATCCTAGGATCATGCATTTAATCTCCTAAAACTTTTTAGCGTGAATTTGTTACTGACAGCACATCCTTCTTTCTAGACGCTCAGCGCCACATCCCACCTGTCCCTCTTCCCCCCCGCCTCCTTTCCGGCCGACAGCCATTGGTGATAACGCAGCCATTCGGATAAATCTACGAAACTCGGTCGAAATTGTGCAGATTCTACATCGTTGCTGGCTTCATTGTTTGCGCTTGAACTTCGCCATATTTTATCACAAACTCGTACCAGCGCTCCAGTAGCCGTCATGGCTGAACTAGACACTCTGGACGTTATCGTCCTCGGCGTTATTTTCCTCGGAACGGTCGCATACTTCACAAAGGGAAAGCTATGGGGTGTTACCAAGGACCCGTATGCCAATGGCTTCGCTGCCGGCGGCGCTGCTAAGCCTGGCCGCACGAGAAACATCGTTGAAGCTATGGAGGAATCTGGCAAGAACTGTGTCATCTTCTATGGTTCTCAGACTGGTACCGCTGAAGACTATGCCTCCCGCCTCGCCAAGGAGGGTAAGAGTCGATTCGGACTCAACACCATGATTGCCGATCTTGAAGACTACGATTTCGATAACTTGGATACTGTTCCCAACGACAACGTTGTTATGTTTGTCCTCGCAACTTACGGTGAAGGCGAGCCTACTGATAATGCGGTCGATTTCTACGAGTTCATCACCGGCGAGGACGCTACCTTTAACGAGGGCAACGATCCCCCTCTGGGTAACCTCAACTATGTCGCTTTCGGTCTCGGAAACAACACCTACGAACACTACAACTCCATGGTCCGCAACGTTAACAAGGCTCTCGAGAAGCTTGGTGCTCACCGCATCGGCGAAGCTGGTGAAGGTGATGATGGCGCTGGTACCATGGAAGAAGACTTCTTGGCCTGGAAGGACCCCATGTGGGAGTCTCTTGCTAAGAAGATGGGACTAGAAGAGCGCGAGGCCGTCTACGAGCCTATCTTTGCCATCAACGAACGTGACGACCTGACTCCCGAAGCCAATGAGGTCTATCTCGGTGAACCTAACAAGCTGCATCTCGAAGGCACTGCCAAGGGTCCCTTCAACTCTCACAACCCCTACATTGCCCCTATTGCCGAGTCTTACGAGCTCTTCTCTGCCAAGGACAGGAATTGCCTTCACATGGAAGTCGACATCAGCGGTTCTAACCTCAAGTACGAAACTGGTGATCACATTGCTATCTGGCCCACGAACCCTGGTGAGGAGGTCAACCGTTTCTTGGATATTCTCGATCTCTCTGGCAAGCAGCACACCGTCATTACTGTCAAGGCTCTTGAGCCTACCGCCAAGGTTCCCTTCCCTAACCCTACGACTTACGATGCCATTCTGCGATATCACCTTGAGATCTGCGCTCCTGTTTCCCGTCAATTCGTTTCTACTCTTGCTGCTTTCGCTCCTAACGACACTATCAAGGCTGAGATGAACCGTCTCGGTAGCGACAAGGATTACTTCCACGAGAAGACCGGCCCTCACTACTACAACATCGCTCGTTTCCTCTCCAGTGTCAGCAAGGGTGAGAAGTGGACCACGATTCCCTTCTCCGCCTTCATTGAGGGTCTCACCAAGCTCCAGCCCCGTTACTACTCCATCTCCTCCTCCTCTCTGGTTCAGCCCAAGAAGATCTCCATCACTGCCGTCGTCGAGTCCCAGCAAATTCCTGGCCGAGATGACCCTTTCCGCGGCGTCGCTACAAACTACCTCTTTGCCCTGAAGCAGAAGCAGAACGGCGACCCCAGTCCAACGCCTTTTGGTCAGACATACGAGCTTACAGGCCCCCGCAACAAGTACGATGGTATCCACGTTCCCGTCCATGTTCGTCACTCCAACTTCAAGCTACCTTCGGATCCCGGCAAGCCTGTCATCATGATTGGCCCTGGTACTGGTGTCGCTCCTTTCCGTGGTTTCGTTCAGGAACGTGCCAAGTTGGCCCGCGATGGTGTTGAGGTTGGAAAGACTCTATTGTTCTTCGGTTGCCGAAAGCCTAGTGAAGATTTTATGTACGAGAAGGAATGGCAGGTAAGTCATCGGCATCAGTCCAATTTTAAAGCTGTTTACTGACCAATTTCAGGAATACAAGGAGGCTCTCGGCGACAAGTTCGAGATGATTACCGCATTTTCTCGAGAGAGCTCCAAGAAGGTTTATGTTCAGCACCGGCTTAAGGAGCGAGCACAGGATGTCAGTGACCTGCTCTCCCAGAAGGCCTACTTCTATGTTTGTGGTGATGCTGCAAACATGGCTCGCGAGGTCAATACTGTTTTGGCGCAAATCATTGCCGAGGGACGTGGAGTGTCCGAGACTAAGGGTGAGGAGATTGTGAAGAACATGAGATCGGCAAACCAATATCAGGTACGTAGTGGCTACATGCGGCTTCCCCCACATCTTATCGGAAAGCATTTACTGACTGAGTGGCTCGCAGGAGGATGTTTGGTCATAAAAAAACGCTCAGTGGCATGCTGCACTTGGGTTCATTGATGACACGATGACTTGTCAGGTTTAAGAGGCTGGCGTTCTGCTCCACTACTATCTATACACAGTGGTGGTGGGTTTTGATGAACGTACTTGGAGTAGACTTGGGACCTTTCCTGCGGGTTATAGAACGGGCGGTGTTGGGATTGACTATATATATGCGATAAATGGTTTGTGGCATCTGCACTGTTGTAATTACAGTCACATATTGAGAGAACGTCAGTTACCTGTTTATATTGCCAATGCGCCTTCCACTCATCTGGGTCCGGGTACGCAAGCAGAAGCAAATTATTAAAACACATGATGACTTTCATGTGCAGCCTACTCGAGGTTTTAGGACAACGAGATGTGTGCATGTCACGTTGTGAGACCAACCGGTGGCCAGAGTGCTTACCCTGCACCTGCATGGATATAAGAGTTTTCTTCTATTTGGTTACCTATAGAATGATTTACTATGGTTTTTAAAATTGGCGGCTCAAATCTTTGATGTATAAGATTGCCCAGAATTTGCTACGATATATGTTGTTTACTGTTCCCACCTACATACTTTGCATACGTTTCTACGAACGCAAGGCTTGTGACTACGGCTGGGCCGGGCCGGACCAAGGAAGAGACAAAAAGATGCCTTGGGACATCAAATGATCAAGTAACTTCTAATTGCACAAAGCTCCAGCCAACCCGAGGGTAAGTCATGGAAGCGCTGGTGGTGCTATTCGACGTGCAGACGAAGACAGCGATGAAATGCAATTCAAGCTGGATGCCAAAGACCACTCGCAACAGACTGAAAATAAGACATGGAAGCTAGGGGCTAATATCAGTGTTTAAAGATCCAAGCACCAGGTGCATCAACAAACATGGAAGTTGAGGAGCCATGCATGCAAAGATATTTGTGAGTAATTGAGACTCGCAAAACTCCTACTTCGAAGAGCATCTACTCCAACTGACCACTCGAGCAGTAAGCCCGGCCGTCCCAAAGACACCTATATTGGACCAGACTATGAATTTAAGCCAAGAAGGAGATATGGGTTGGTAGCTTAGGTATAGACAAGTGTTTGTCAGTACCGAGCGCATCTGGAGAAGGAGGCGTAAGAGGAAGCATGCTGAGATATTTGACAGGGGAGGGCTACATAATTAATTTCAAAAGACGAGAACTATCGTGTTCAGATATTCCCATCACATCAGAGAAAATTGAAATGTCTTAATGTCGTAATAGGTGTAAAGCTCGACGCTCGCATCTGCTACATTCTTTTGGATCTCACTTCCTTTTAGGTGCTTCCCATCTTGCTGCCGTGTTTAGTATAATCACAACACTTACTTCCCAGGTTAGTAGTTTCCTCGATCCTTCATATCTCATGACTACTAAATGAGCAAGACAGATAGGTCTGAGGCCATCTTCGCGTCAGAATTGCCAACCCGCAAGGAGCATCGTCTTTGGGGAATGCGCACTTACCTTGAGTCGCCTTCGTGCCCTTTCCTTCTTTAAATCCCCGAGCTGGAGGATATCAAGAAATATAAACCACTGTTCCTTCCCTTCTGTTGCGGCGGCAGTTGGCCCGGGCTTCATCTTGCAGCTCCTGCCGATTCCTGTCAGTTCCTGCCAGCTGCAGAGTTTCCTTCTCTGGGCACTGATGCCACTTCCAGACCGTTTTCGCCCGGCGATTGTTCTCAGTTTCTATTCATCACAAACAGGGATTCTATTGTCTTCTTCCATCTCACTTTCTCATTAGAATTCTTCATTGCCAGGACGTTTTTGGTTGCGCAACACCTGCTATTCATCTTTTTGGCATTGATTCAAGCATCATTCTTGCCTACTAATTCAACAATACTACATCCTTCCTCCCGCAGCAGTGCTTCTTTCCGGCATTTTACTTTTGTGAATTCTTAGCTAGGTAGGTGCTCGTGGCGGATCTATATCTTCTTCCTCATCGCCCTCTCTTCCATCTCCCTTCTCTCTTCCTTTTCATCTTCCTCACAACATCCTCTCCGATCCTTCAATCTCCTTCGTTCCCATCTTGCACGGTATCGTGGACTATCTTACTTACTTTCACTTCATCTCAGTCTTGGTACCCAGAGTTCGTCATCATCGGCTTCTTTCAGCCTGCTTTGTTCATCAGGTGCTTGACCATCAACTAGGCGCTTGAGGTATGTTTGGTCTTCCGCTTCCCGGCATCATGTCTTCTCTCTTGTCCCATCTTACTCCCATCGTTCCTTATATCAGCATGTCATCAAGATACTCAAATACTGTTCAAGCTTTGTTCTGATCAGTACCGAATATCGTATCCCTCTCTTATCCGTTTCGCTCTTCCCATGTTGATATCGCGGATCCGACTGTTTAACTGACAACCTTGTACTATAGCTAGATCTTCGCACATCCACGATTATTCGCATCTTGCACTGCTTTGCAACCGATCTGTTGCTTGTGAGGTAAGAAAAGTTCTTTCGCTCATACGTGCCATCCATCTACTTCACATTGGATGAGTTGCATCTTATTGGTCTTGACAACTGGAATTTTCATCCCTTGTCACATCAGAGCTGACTAGTATACAATCTTCAGATATCTCAATCGTACATCTTCATTCAACGACGATCATGGAACAGAACACGGCTACGGCACCTTTTCTCTCCAACCATTCCGATCGACGACCTCAGCATCTCGCTATCCCTGGGTCTGCCGACCACAACGCTTTGTTGAGCCAATTCCATGGTTTGAGCCTCACTGGAATGAGCATGTCTGCCCCTCAGACTGCATCTGTTCCTATGCAACCTCCTTACATGGTCGCCCCCGATGGGCTCATCCTCGCCCCCATGCAGGGTGCTCAGTCTTTGGCTATGAATCATCCTAACGAGCCAAACTATTCTGGCTATCAGATGAACGCAGGCTACGCCGGCCCATACGCCCTCCCCGGATCTCTTATGCCTTTCACCCCAGCCCGTGCCAATACCGGCAATCCTCGTGCTGACCGAACCCAGTCAGAGGTTCCTGGTCTTGAGAATCGTCGCGGCTCTTACTCAACTACTGAATCTGCTCCTGCTACTCCCTTCTACGGAAGCTGGCCTCCTCGCGAGCATGGTCCCCGTGTCCACAGCGAACGATCAGCCTATACCACACCATCACCTCACCAGCTCATGGTTGCCCACCACGCTGAGACTGCGAACAAGCCAAAGCCCTCTCCGGTCTCGGAACGTGTGCTAGACGAGCTCCTGGTAAAGAACCCCCGTATTCCTGCTGCAGTGCCCGCAGTCTTTACGCCTGCAGGTCACATGAAGAGTCTTGAACAGAGCCTCGAGAACCGCATCCCTGGCAATCGCAATGTCTACATTCGCGGTCTTCATCCCACCACCGACGATGAGTTGCTGTTCCACTACGCTGCTCGATTTGGTAATGTCGAGACTTCGAAGGCAATCATCGATACTGCGACCGGTGCCTGCAAGGGGTAAGTTTCTTGCATCAATCGCAGACAATGAAATAGCTAACCAAGACAAGATTTGGGTTTGCCAAGTTTTACGACGTCTCCAAATCCGAGATGTGCATCTGCGGATTCCATCGCCTTGGATACGAAGTTGGTTTCGCTCGGGTTTGTCTCAACTGATACAAAAATGGATGATGAAGATGAAACTAACGTGCCAACAGGAGTCTTTCAACTCTCGTCTTAAGGCCGAGGGCGATGAACTGTCAACCAACCTCTACATCTCTAACCTACCCAAGTCCTTGACTGAAGTGGTAAGTTCGACTGGAGTATACCGGGTGACCATAAGATCACTAACTCGCTCTAGGAACTCGGTGTTATCTTCCGGGGCTACACTATTTTGTCTAGCAAGATCCTTCGGGATAGTATGGGCAACAGCCGTGGTGTTGGATTCGCTCGGTATGTCGGAAGAATATCAGGGATTTGGAACTTGCTAACCATGCCACAGTTTCGAGAACCGAGACGTCTGTGATGATGTGATCGAGAAGTTTCATGGCAAGCCTGTTGGCGAGGAAGGTCTTCTCATGAACATCCGATACGCGGACACCCCAGCGCAGAAGGAACTCAAGCGTGTCACAGCCGAACGCCGCCAGTTCCGCACCAACGAGTACAACATCGGGGCCTACGGTACTCCTCTCGTCGGCTATGGAGGCTCCATGTTCCCCCACAACACACAGAACCGACGAGCGGCGATTCCCATTACTCGCCCGTGAGTTTGAACGCATCT
Organism: Fusarium goolgardi; assembly: GCA_014899075.1. Lineage (NCBI taxonomy): Eukaryota > Fungi > Ascomycota > Sordariomycetes > Hypocreales > Nectriaceae > Fusarium > Fusarium goolgardi. Next base: position 7,967 of record JAAVUI010000310.1, read on the forward strand.
GATTTTCGTACTAATGCTGACGACTTTCTAGTCCCATGTCTCCAGAACTGACTGCTTCCGATGCCAACGATGTAGATCGACGTATGGGACCTCAGCGTCAATCCACTGGGTATGAAGCGAAGTTTTCAGTTCGTGACTTTGTGAGGTTTATCTAACCTTGCAAGCAGAACGGTCCCGAGCCTGCCCGCCGACGAAGTAGTCGCCACGCCTACCTCATCCGAGTGCGGTGAGAGCACGACCGTTCACGCCGAAACCGTTGTCGTCGGTACCAATTTTGACGCATCTTCTTCTATCAAGAAGGATGCCTAAGCTATCAGTCCTATCGACCATTGCTACTGATTTCATCTGGTCGGCCATGGCCACATTCGTGCTTTTCCCCCAACATTTTTCTTTCTGGTTTTGGAGCGTCTGGCTCGGACATCGAGACATGAGCAATCCTGGAACATCTTATGGCCCAAGTAGATGTTACACTCGACGATTTCATGCCATGAGCTTTTGTAGCTTAGATTCAGGGGCCTAGATGCCACTATCAGACGGAGGCGTTTAGAGCAAATCTCCATTAATGTCATATAATCCTTCAATTCTTCGCTGAGGCAGTGATGTTATGAACTAATCGTCTTGATGTGTGGTAATAGTTGTCTGCGTATTTCGTAAAAACATGGGTATAATTGCATCATATCTAAACTGCCAATTTTGACATGCTCTCTTCAACGGGATCGTCCTTGGGATTCAGGACATCATCGCCGAGCAGACCACCGGATGTTTGGAAATTTTTGGAGTCTTCCGGCTCACCCTCACCCTCATCTTCATCTTCATCTTCGCTGTCCTCACCGTCCTCATCATCCTCACCTTCGCTTTGTTGAGTAGTTTCATCTGCCTTTTCTTTGATAGCAGCCTCGAGATCTTTCAACATCTTCTTTGTGAAACCAGAAGCTTCAACAGTAGCATCAAGTCTTTTGAGGCCCTCCTTGGTCATTGCTTTCTTTGCGTGTTTGAAGAAAGGACCAGGCTCTGTTGGCACGAAGTGAAATCTGCGTTCGAAAAAGCGTTTAACACAGTTGACGTCCCGATCGAAATACATTTCGGCGTTTTGATGCTCCATGGAAACCATCTGAGGGAAATCGATCACGACCGGCTCAAGTGTCAGGGTCTCCTCTCCTTCTTCCGATTTTGTTCTGTTCTCCTTGATCAATATATTGAATTCATTGAAATCGCCATGAATCAATCCATGCTTGGCAAGTCGTAGTATGAGCGCAATTAGATCACCGTACAGGGATGCTGGGTCGGGGACCTCGGCGATCTGTCGGAGAGGAAATGCGTCTATTAAGGACATGACGATTGTGTGGCGAGATTGTGCAAAAGGTTCAGGGACAGGGAAGCGCTCTTCGCGTAGAGCCTTCATGAAAGCGAATTCCTTCATGGCTGCCAGCCTGGAGAGATACATCCATGATCCGGATTGTCGCTTTTTGAGGTAGTCTCGGTTCGATTTAACGGATCGGAAAGAGATACGGCCGAGTCGATGAATCTTGAGAATTCTCTGCGTGCCGGTGTGGTCTGCCACGATCATGATATCACTTTCTTTACCCACACCGACGCGATCTCCTACACTGTAAACGTCGTTTCGCTTGGCATAGGTGTGGAGGGCAAGGTAGTCGAGACCACCATATGTGAGTCGGTAACCGTCGTACTTTGCTTCCTTGACACGCGCAATAAGGCCGACCTTCGCAAGGGCGGAGATGCTTCTGTGAACGCTACCAGCACCACCACGGAGGCGTGCAAGTTTCTCGATCAAAGATGTGGGTACGAGTTCGTGGTTTTTACTTCCCATCTCGGCCTATGGATTTGGTGTAAGTCCCATGAATTTTGCAGCCATGATAACCAGGATGTGTACTTACAGCAGTCAAAACTCGCCAATCCTCATTGGTGAGGTAGCGCATGGCTTTTGTGTCTAATTTCATGATGAGGTAGTTTCTGTGTGTCTCTCGTATATGTGTTCTGCTTTTCTGTCCTCGAGTCTTTGTTGTTCAATCGACTTTTTCCGTTCGTTGATGTTAGAGGGGTTGTTTCTTTAGATGGTGGGGTTAATTTTTCTTAGTAGAGATCTTATCGCTTACAACCTTGACTGGCGCTTTGACCTGGCTACTGGGTTCCACAAGAAATAACCGGCCTATAATACTATCCCTATTTAGTTAATTTATGTATTAAAGTTTTAATATAATATATTTTAACTACTAGAGCTTTATTAAATTAATATAGTTAGAGCTAAGCATTTA
>JAAVUI010000311.1:0-25041 GCA_014899075.1 Fusarium goolgardi
CTCCACCCCCGCCTCCGCTGAACATCCCCCCTTCTCGGGCAAGACTTCAACTAGCGGCTCGGTTGGCGATGCATCAGAAGAACAACCAAGCACAATCGTCTGGCAATTTGAGTAACGACGATGATGATGACGATAACCCCACGGATCCTTTTGCCGATACGGAAGATGACTTTGACGATGATGACCAGCCTCAAGATGACGGGCGGGGCGCATGGTGGAGAGACGTAGTGNNCGACGACGACGATGACGACGAATTTGGAGACTTTGCAATGCCTGAAGACGATGCAACTGGTGATCAGTCTGTTCTACGGCCTCAGCCTGTGAACCCCGCCAAGGAAGCTTCTACTCGCGGACTCAGTGGCTTGTGGCCTTTTGGTCTATCAAAGGCCGAAAAGGAAAAGGAAGGACACAAGTCGACAGTCGAGGAAGAAGGAACATCAGCAGCGGGCAAAGCAGACGAAGATACAAAGGCAGTGGAAGTCACAGAGGCGAAGCGAAGGACGAGCATTGAGGATCCTGATGATGATGAGGTTGTTGTTTAGCGAGGCTACGACGATACCAGTGGGCTTTTCGATAGAGGGTTTGCGATGTGATGAGATGAGGGGCGATAATCAAGGGTGTACGATATATAGGAAATGGAATCATGGTTTATTGTAGGTAGAAATACATGTAAGACGAATCGATTGTGTTTGCATCTGTGTCGCGTCTTGAATGAAGCTATAGCAAACAACACAACGTCAATAGTGGCTCGGTACCCAGGAAGACTATCTGTATGGATTGAAATAAAGAAATGTATCCTGTAAACACGTCCGCAGCTATCTTACTTGTATCTAATAGGAGTTTGTTCCTGACTCGCTCCCAAAAGCCAAGCCCATCGGATTTGACTTTGCGAGCAGGCGAATGAGCACTAACAAGATAATGGACAACTACCCGCAAGAAAAAGTGCCTAGCTAATCTCGCTTGTAGCCTTATTTCGCTTGTAGCCGAGGGGAGCGTCCCGTGGTCCCGGATAAGGGAGTGGCCATTGCTGGAGCTTGGGAGAAAGTGTGAAGTATGTGCCCAGGTATCTATCTAGTATCCGTAGTAACATCGAACTTGGTCTACTCTTGTTTTAGTTGTTACAAAGTTGGGATGTTTTGATCCATATGTGGTGTTTGTTTGGTAGTTCTCTTTTTCTTTTTCTCTTCCTTTCTTCATTTTGAGTCGGTTTAGTTAGGTCTCAGGCAAGGAGTTGTTTTTTAGTGCAGGTTAGTCCAGGGGCACAGGTAAAGTTTTGGTCAGAAGCTTGACGCAATTTCGGATAATTGCCGTGTGTCTGGCTTGGACTATGTATCTGTCCGGTTTTGTTGTGCACTGCCGCTTTGGCTGTTGATATGGGGCTGTCTACCTTGGTAGTTACCTATTGCGTGCGAGTACATACGTGCTATATGGGTACTTAGGTTAGTAGGCAGATGATAGGTGATGTTTGCGAGGCGGATTAGATTGCTACGCTGATGATGGCCAAGATTTTGAAGCGCTGGGATTGATGGACAAGACTAGGGTCTGGATTTGGACAACCGAGTATGGTTACGGCTGTGGCTGTGAGTAGAATAAGCCTCGAGGTGCTGCTATATTTGTTTGTTTCAGGTTTGCCTCTTGTCAAGATCAATATCAGATATCCCATGAATTAATTAGACGTGTTTCTCAAGCCACAGTCAGTACAAACCAATCTGAACCTACGATAGTTACTCAGTTAGTCTTGATCTAGACTGCCGCGAAATCATGATTCACAGCCAAGATGAAACAAAAACAAGAATATGTCAAGACACGCATATTCCTCCTAACGGCACGTCATCCCCCATTGAAGGATGACCCCAACCAGCATCTCCATTCGCTCTCGAGTCTGATCTTCAATAGTCACCAGTATCTCACTCGTCTCATGGTCTAGGCATTTTCCGGTGTACCCCTGTACGAGCATCTGCTGCTATTGGTTGCTGAGGGGAAGAGGATCTGATGGGGGCTAATGGGATGGGCTGTGTCAGGATTCAGGATTCAAGATTTGGGAGCTTTAACGATGGATGAAGGATTGGAGGAAGAGATAGACGGATGCAGAGATATGTCATTAAATCATAGGTTGGTTTATAACAATCATGGTGCTCGTTCGTTTTGGGAGAATGGGACTTTGGTTATATAGTAACTACCATGTATCGATTAATTTTATCATTATTGCTTATTATGAACAATTGATTGTATAGTTACGCACTATTATGCAGCAGTAACCATCATTGACAGTATCGCCATCGTCGGATGATATAGTCCAAAATTTCACCCTCAAGATGTCGTCCCAACGTCAAAGCCTTCCAAGGCTCCAGGTGATGACAAATCTCGACTCTTCCTCTCAACCTCCTCAAGATCACCTCATCCAAGCAATCGCATCAACCCTCTCCATACCCCTCGACGATATCCTTCTATTTGACTCCTTCTCCGAATTAGGTGGCGACCAAGACTCAGCGCAACAAGTCTGTCTCACTTGTCGAAGCAAGGGTTTGGATGTGAGCGGCAAAGACATCCTAGACTGTCCTACTCTAGCCGAGCTACAAACGCGCATCACGCCGCGTGGGCTAAGTTTATCCTCTTGCAGCGACTCGGGAGGCACATATTCGTCCTATTCCAGCGATGAGTTGTCAGCCAAAGACAAGGACAACAACACGCAGACGCAGGGAGAAGAAAGAAGCGGCGGTAGGGCTGCAGGGGACGACCACGCTGTGGAGTCTAATTTGTCGAGCTTACGGCTGTCATTTCCCACCGTCAGCACTGGAGACGACGAGTCTAATAAGTCTACAGGCCTAGCCTGTTGCTACATGGTCCTGACCCCCAGGGCAGGCCCATTTGACGGTCAATCAGTAGCTCTTATTAGGATCGACTCTGTCTCTGGATTTTCGCCCAGCACCAGCACCAGCACCAACAACAACAATAATAATACTACCACTCTATCACCTGTCGAGTCTCATCTCGCAAAGTCGCAGATTTCCTTACTGCGCATGGAACACGGCCCCCAGATCTGGATTCCAATTGACCAGAATTACGCCACCAACGACAAGAGGGCGCTGCAAACATGGGTGCAGAATATGGATTCGCTTACTTACAAGGAGGTCATGAAGCTTCAGATTCCCGCCCGACGCAGCCGCGTCGTGACGAGGAGGAAGAGCACGCTATCACCGATGAATATTCATGAATTGGAAGGATTCTCTCTTTCGCCCATGCAGCAGCTTTATTTTCAGGGCAACAACGACTTAATTGAGGGAACATGGACCAAGAGTGCCATTCTCAACGTCCAAGGCGGTGCGGAACCAGCCGATGTCGACGCTGCCATTGACGCTGTCGTGGCAAGACATTCTATGCTCAGGGTCAGGTTCCGACAAACTGAAGAAGGAAAATGGGAGCAGTGCATTTTTCCCGCGGCGCCGAGTTCGTATTCTCTCACGCATCACGTCGATGTCGCGGAGGATGAGATACGCGCCTTGGTTGACGACATGGAAGTGAGCATCAATCCTACCGAAGGACCTGTTTTCGCGGCAATGTACGTCCATAACCAGGAGAGACAAATACTGTACCTCGCAGCACACCAATTGGCTCTGGACGATGTATCGTGGAGGATTGTGCTGAGCGATTTGGACGAGCTGCTCCAAAAAGGCACCCTTTTGTCCGAAGGATCGGCGTCGTTCAAGTATTGGACAAAGTGCCAGGGTCGACAGATGGCGCAGAGGTTATTCGAGCCAACACTTCCCTTCGAAGTGTACTCAGCCAATTTGGAGTACTGGGCTCTTGCGCAAGAATCCAACACCTTTGGGAATTCATCACGTCTGTCGTTCAGTCTCTCACCTGAGCAAGCATGTTCTCTAGAACAAGCGTCCGCTCAAGTTTTGAGAACGGATGTCTCTGACGTCTTCTTGGCTGCGCTGCTACTATCCTTCTGTCAAGTATTCCCAGAGAGAAATCTTCCTACATTGTGGAAGCGAGAGAACGGAAGAGACGGCGCGGAAAGCGAGTTTAACATTTTAGAAACCGTTGGATGGTTCGCTTCACTATGTCCGATTGGCGTTTCCATCGATTCAGAAACGGATTTGATCCAGGTTATTACTTTGCTCAAAGACACGCGCAGGGCTATTCCAAGATATGGTGTTCCATTCTTTACATCTAAATTCGCGACTAGTCAAGGCGCAGCTACCAATATCCCCCTTGAAATCGTCTTCAAGTTGGCTGATACAGCAAAACAGCTTCAGCGCCAGAATGGTCTGTTTGAACCAGTCGTAGCCCAAAATCAAATAGCAGGTCTCAAAAGCACCACAGGACCTAACATTGGACGTATCGCTCTGTTCGAAATCTCTGCAGCGTTGGATACATGCGGAGCTCAAATCGACATTGTATACAACAACACATGCCGGTATCAGGACAAAATCCAAACTTGGATTCAAACCTTTCAGTACCATGTCCTCGACGCCATCACAAGACTGGAAATTCACGAACCGCAACTCACACTCTCCGACATTCCCCTCCTCCAAACAAGTTACCAGTCCCTCGGCCGTCTCTGTTCAGACCGGCGCATCAACGTCAAGGATATCGAGACGATATACCCCGTGACACCAGCCCAGCAGGAAATCCTCATCGCACAGGCCCAAGACACTGGGTCGTACCACTGCCATGCTGTTTATGAGATGGCTGCTCTTCAGCTTCCTATCGATGTCACTCGGTTGTGTGAAGCATGGGAAGTTATCGTGTCCAACACGCCTGCTTTAAGGAGTATTTTCATCGATGCCGTTTCACGAGAGGGACTGTTTGACCAAGCTGTTCTCAGGAAGATATCACCGAGTATCTTGTTCATTGAAACAACAGATCCGGATGAAGCTGTGGCTACGTTACCAGCGATGATTACCCCATTTGGAGAACCGAGACATCGTTTGGCAGTGTGTTATAATCCCATGAGGATGATTATGAGACTTGACGCAAGCCAAGCAATCTGCGACGTAAGTCCCTTCAGTACCATTGTGTAATAATGCTAATAATCATATAGTTGCCAAGTCTTCATCTTCTCATAGCAGAACTGACACGCGTTTTCTCCTCGCAAAACCCCCAAGACAACTCCTCTCTGCACAACACATATCTACACCAAATCTCCTCCATCGACATAGCCTACAGTCTTGAAGTTTGGAAATCAAGTCTCTCAAACGCAAAACCATGCATCTTCCCTTCCCTATCGTCAGCTGCGAACACTACCTCTCACACGTCACCCTTTGACTTTGACATCTCGCGGACTGATATCGAGTTCTTCTGCCAACAGAACGATATTGCTGCGGAGGCCATATTCCAGCTTGCCTGGGCTCTTGTCCTGCGTGCATTCGTAGGTACACAGGAGGTTACGTTCGGATACCAGTTCAACGCGCGTGACGAAGACCTCCTTTGTGGAATTACGTCTCTGGTGGGAAGTTTCGCCACGATTCTGCCGTGTTTTATAGATCTTCCTGCTTCACACTCTTTGGAAGAATGTCTTATTTCTACTAATGAGACTTTTGCGAATGCAAAGAAGCACGATGATATCTCTTTGGCGGAAATACAGCATGCACTCGGCCTAAAGGAGAAAACTCTCTTCAACACATGTCTTTACTTCCAGCCTCCGGACCAACTCGACACGGGCGATGAATTGACAGCTACGTTGGTTACTTCTGGTCGCAGGACGGATTGCGATGTTAGTCTTACGCTGATGTTTGTCGACGAGTATCTTCGCGGGGACCTGGCATCGCCATATCTCTCCCCGTCACAGGTCCAAAGCATCATGAGTGGTTTTAACGCAGCGCTGTACCACATTCTCAACAGCCCTGAAAAGACGATCGTCGAGGCAGATCTTCTCACAGACAAGGACTACGCTTCTCTCGTCGTGCAAGACTGGGAATTTGTGCAGCAGTCACAAAAGGTCTCTGCTTGTTTACACGATGTTATTCTTCAGCACAGTCTTACCAGGCCCAATGCTCCGGCCGTGTGCTCCTGGGACGGCGATATTACATATGTTCAACTCGCAACACTTGTGCAGCGGCTAAAGAAATATCTCGTCAATCTCGGTGTTGGGCCTGGAACGGTTGTCCCTGTCGTTTTGGAGAAGAACCACTGGGCACCTGTTATTATCCTTGCTGTCCTTCAAGCAGGCGCCAGCTTTACACCTCTTGATTCCCAAGACCCTGCGACCGCAAAGTCAACAATCGACTACCTCAATCCGCACGTCGTTCTCGCCACAGAGACTGCATGGAAGGATCTTAGTACTCTGGCTATTAACCTGGTTATCATCAATGATACATTCTTCGCCATGCTTACCCCTTATGTGTCAGCCATCGGCAAGGACGCTACCCCCGACCACGCAGCATGCATCTTTGTCACGCCCAAGAAATCGAGGAGTATCTTTTTTACCCACGCTTCTCTTCTGTCCACTTTCATCGCCCAAGCCCAGCCCTTCAAACTCACAAGCGAAAGCCGCGTTCTGCAACTCTCTGCCTTTAACGTCGACATCTGCCTTGTAGAAATCCTCGGCACGCTCGTCCACGGCGGATGCGTCTGCGTTCCTCACCCCCACGACAGAGCACACGATGTAGCCGGTGCCATGGCACGCATGGACGTTACGTGGTCGTACATGACGAGTCTTCTCGCGCGAAAGATCAACCCTGACTCGGTACCGAGTCTAAGAACGCTGTGCTTTCGCACAAGAAGACTTGACCCAGATACGTATATGCCCTGGCTGGAAGACCATGATGTTTTGGTCGCGTACGGCGCACCAGATATCTGTCCCCTGGGCATTTCCGTAACCGAAGTCACAAAGGACGGCAATCTTGGTATCATCTCACCACCAGTGACAGGCAGGTTCTGGGTTCTGAATCCTGACAATCCCAAGAAACTTATGCCTGTCGGTGCAATCGGCGAATTGGCCATCGACAGTCCTCTCGCCACACCTCATCGCTTCGCCCTGGACAAACCCCTCCTTGCACCAGAAACATGTTTGTCTGCAGGCGAGAAGCCTCGTGCGAGATATCTAAAAACAGGTCATCGCGTGCGCTACCTCGACGACGGAACAGTCCAGTTCATCTCCAGCGTACGCGACGAGGTCAAGGTCAGCGGATCAAACGTTGACGTCGCTCAAGTCGAGCAAGTCATGCGTCGCTGTCTCGGCACAGGCATCGACGTGGTAGTAGACTCTATAACCACACGCGACTCGGGGCCTTTGCTAGCTGCCTTCCTCGAACTTGGACCACAAGTATTCCAGCAGCACGAAAGCCTACGCGATCTCAGTCCCGAAACGAGAGAAAAGACGTACATCGCCAAGAAAATGTTTGAAACAGCCCTTGAGAGTTTGCCTGCTCGAGATCGTCTTCCAAGACACTGCATGCCCTCCATCTTCATTCCCATCCAGTCCTTTCCCATGTCGACCTCTCTCAAAGTCAACCGTCGAAAGCTGCAGCGCATGGTATCTGATCTGTCAACGCATGATGTCCTGCACATGTCCCGCGTTCCCAACCCCGGCGAGATCCAACGCATTGTCATCTCGCAGAAGCCTCTTCCCGTCACAGGTCCAGAGGAAGCCATGCGCGAACACTGGGCGAGCGTCATTGGCATTTCCGTCTCTGCCATCAAGGGCTCCAGCAGCTTTTTCTCGGTAGGCGGGAACAAGTTCCTCGCTGCTCAGTTGGTCGTTACATGTCGAAAAGCCGGCCTTTTCGTTTCGTTGACGGATCTTCTCGGCGAGGCAAGTCTCACAGAGATATGTCGCTCGTCAGAGTCATCTGCTCGCAAACAAACAAAGATCAAAACACTTGCTGCAAAGAAACTGGATATGAAATTCGTCAAGGATGTTATCGTACCGCAACTCCACTGCTCGAGCCCAGACGTCCTTGACTTTGCAGAAGCATCAGCGCAGCAAGTGCAAGGTCTAGAGCTGGGTATGTTCAGAACACGCGCCGACATAATCTGTCTCGCGCTCTGCTTCAACGGTCCCGTCGACCCATCTCGTCTGGAGACAGCATGTAGATCTCTTGCAAAGATGCATGCCATCCTGAATGTAGCGTTTGTAGCACATGAGCATCGCATGTATCAAGTACACTGCGCTTCCTCCACCCCTCCCTTCATGACAATCTCATGCCCCCCTGGATCTCTCGACGACGCTACGCAGAACATCGTCAGAGAGAACCAGAACTTATCTTTTGATCCTGCAGTACCTGTTACAAATTTCACATTCTTGAACGGTGATACCCAGGGCTCGTTGATAATTCGTCTAAGCAAGACGCAAATCGACGATGTCTCTGCACACCTTCTCGTCCACGACCTCGCATCTCTCTATGACGGCGATTCAACACAGGATATCCCTCGCTCTTCTTATCTAGACTATACGCGCGCTTCGAGGGTTTCTTATCAGCAAGGTCTTGAATACTGGAACTGCCAACTGGACAATGCAAAGATGACAAAGATCATCGCATCCACCCGTCCTACCGCTCCAGCATCAGTATCCGAAATCCGAACTCTCAAGCAGACGACTTCTCTGGGCCATCTCGCCCCCTACGGAATGACGCCCGATGCAGCCCTCAAAGCAGCATGGGCCATCGTCCTCTCCACCATCTCCAGCACTCACGACGTTCTCTTTGGCGAAGCAATCCAATGTCAATCTCCCAGCTCCGACATCGTAGGCCCCATGTCAAACATCCTCCCCGTCCGCGTGCAGTTCCCCCCAAGTCACAGCACGCCCCTCGACTTGATGAACTGTATCCAGCTACAGCGCCAATCGCATGCGCGTCACGAAACATTCGGCATTCAGGAACTCGTTAGCAAATGCACGCCCTGGCGCTCCTGCACGAGGTTTAGTACCATCGTACAGAATTACGTCCCTGGTTTACTAGACGGCTCTTCGACCATGAATGTCCACGGGGCCACGTTTACGTATCGCATGATTGAATCGTGGTCAAAGGACTTTCCAGATCTTTTCGTCAGGTCAACCGTCGAAGCCAACGACCGTGTAACGCTCGAGATCAAATACTCTGAAGAACGACTTTCCCACTCTTTCGTGCAGTCATGTCTGAGTCTTCTCGTCGCAGCATGGGAAACGCTCACACACCCTGACATGATCCACCAACCCATGGTGCACTCATCCGACGAAATCGCCCGTTCAGAGCGCAAGATTCCCTTGCCCGTGAGGCAACCCGCACCAGTCGAACCCCTCATCGACAGCGCGCAACGAAAGGAACTCCAGGAATCCATCCTCAGCGTATGGACCAAAGTGATCAACCCATCATCTTCAATCCCAAAGAACAAACTCCCCAGCACCCCATTCTACAGCATCTCGCAAACAATCCTCCCCGCTTACGCTCTCGCCTCTGAGCTCAACACCACATTCTCTCTAAATCTCACCGCCGAGGATATCCTCGCCCATCCAAGCATAAACGCCCAGCTAGATCTCATCGCGAGCACGCTCCCGCCCAAGCACGACAGCGGCTTATCCACGCTCCTACACTCAAAGACCAAACCCGCGCCCGACCGTTCCGCCACGACAGCTCTACGCGCCAGCCTACGCAGCTTCAAAAATAGAAACAGCATGCTGAGTCTGCGAACGAGCTGGATAAAGAACAAGCGCGCACCGTCGGAAACCTCTGACGAAACACCCGCCACCATCTTGGAAGAAACACCACTTTCTCCCATCCCCACCATCGTGATCCCCGAGATAGGATCATCGGATACCCCTGTGAGCATAAACCACCATCTAATCGAGCTGGACGCCGGGCCAGTGCATCTGAATCCGATTCGGAGCCGCCAGCAGAGTGATGATAGGAGAAGCAGCGGTGGTTCGTCGCGGATGGTTATCGACGAGGTGAGCTACACGCCTGCGCCGATGGAACGATCAAGGTTGTCGACATGGGGAAGTAAATTTGAACTACCAAGGAGAGGAACATCACCCATGACTCGCAGATGATGCATACACACACACACACACACATGATGTGCTTTTTCTTCTTCTTATTTTTGTAGTGTTCTTTATGCCGAAAGGCTTTTGATGGATTATGATACTCATGTCTCTTATTTCTGAACTGTAGATAAATAGTATGGATAGATACCAATGAAGGAAAGATACCCAATCAATCAGCTTAAATTATGCTTCAGTGCCAATCTCATAACTTGATTCAAAAATACAAGTCGAGACAGATACTATGGGATAAAGCATTCGACACGCAAACAATGAGAACCCCCAAGTTTAACATCACCGCTCCAACACCAACTCTGAATACAAATCTGACCTTGACATTATAACAAGTTTTTATACAGTATCTGTCAAGACGACAATCTTCTATGTATGTCAATGCAATCGGGGTATATAAAAAAGTATCCATTCCCAGGTCAGTTCCCAATACAAACAACGCACGCTCAAAACATTCTACCATTTTACATTGCGCCAAATCATCTCATCATGAAGTCAGAAGGTGCTTGGCTAGTGGAACTCTCCAACTCGAGGACCAAAGTAGTCGCTGCCCTCCAGAGGTTGAAGAGGACAGGCGTCATCTTCGCATCCTACATAACCGACGGTATTGCCCCACCATTTGAATTCGGTACCTTCAAGCTGGAGGGAGAAGAAGATGATGATGCCTGCAATGGCAATGCCGCAAGACCAAGCTGCTGAGAGCACAAAGTTGTACTGCAACATGTTAGCAAAAGCCTCAATAAAGGCGACACGCAACAACTTACTTTAGACCATAAGCCGAGGTAGCGCGACTTGAGATAAATCCAGGAAAAGTATGCAATGGGCACTGAGGGCCACACATATGACATGTTGTAAGGAGCCCAAACAATACCTCCATACATAATGGCCACGGGGTGAATCTGTCGGGTCCAGGTCCAGTGAGGGAACTTCTTGTTGATCAACCAGACAGCAAGCACAACGACCACGCCCAATGGGAAACCGATCAAGACCTCAGTGTAAAGTCCGTTCTTTCCAAAGATCTTACTAGGTCCAACAGTACCCCAGAGAACTGAGGCAGTGAAGAACGTGTTGACACTAGGACATGTCATCTTCCATCGAGCATCCTCGGTACAGACACCAGGGATTTGTGTCATTTGGAAGTTGAGAACACCGACACAAACAAAGGTGCTGATAAACGTAGCAATAATCTGGGCAAAGAAGGTATGTCGCGGAGGGATCTTGACGTAGTGAGCAAGCTTAAGATCGTTGGAGAACATGACAGCGTGAGCACAAGTAACATAGCCAAAAGACTTGAAGTAGTTCATGGCCAACGCGTTGCCTTCGACGAAGGATCCTCCAATGAACTCGGCAAGGACAGTCAAAGTGACTTCGATACCAGTCATGGCCTTGATGATTCCGACAGGAATGACAAAGACCAAGCAAAGGGCAAGACCGTAGAAGATGACGCCAGGGGAAGTGTGCGTATCCCAGCCAGCGATACCAGAAACACCGAATGCCATAGCACAGAGAAGACAAACCAGGTACCACCACTCGGGGACTTCGCGGTACGCCTTCATCAAGCGAGTGTGGACGTCAAGATCGTGAACCTCCTCGGCACGCTTCGACTTCTTTCTCATGCTGTTGAATAGGCCCTTGAAACCGGTGACAATCTCGCGGCGATGGAACAGAAGGGCATAGGTAAGAGTCGAGGTATAGATGCCAAAGAAAAAGATGTAGATGACAACATTGCCAGCACCAAGGAAGGGAGGCGAGTAGTCCTCATACTTGTCCGAGTCAAATAGACCACGATCGTTGATAGCTCGAGTAACATTGTACAGCTGACCCCAGCGATCATAGACACGGTTGCTGTTGATAGGAAGGTATCCAGTGTTGTAGATGTTGGAGTACCAGAGACCAAGAACCACCCACATGGAGATGAAGGCGCCAACAAATCGGTTAAAAGTACTGAAGAATGGAACCATGAGAGGATCGGCAGAGTCCCACAGAAGAACGTTCCAATCCCAGGTAGGGAATGGGTTAATGCCAAGACCGTTGTTGAAACCAGTAATGGTGTTGAGATCACGGTTGTAAGGGTCAATCCAGGACATCCAGCTAAAGTTGGAGAGCGAGGTCCAGATGTAATTGGGGAACCAGAACCACACGAACATGGCACCAAACATGACGTAGAAGAACTTGATGCGAGAAACGCGCCAGATCTTGGCAAAGGGCCCCTGTACTGGGGAGTTGTTGTCAGTGTGGAAGGCCGAGTTGAGTGCAATAGTGACCAGGGAAGCGGGCCAGACGCAGTACGAAGGATAAACGAGGAATCGACGGCAAACACCGGCCATTCCGTAACCGATAAAGTTGGTGCTCAGCGCAATCAGAATCTGGTAGGCAAAGTGGGAAGCATATGGCTGATTGAAGTACTGTGGGAGGTACTGAACCCAGATGATCAAGTTGGTATACGGGGTGTTGTACGCAACGTTGGCCATGATGGTAATAAGCATATGCTCCTTTTTGGAAAAGGGGCCTGGATTGAGAGAATGGCGCACTCCAAAGAGAGTAATGCCATAGTCAGGAAGCCATCTTTCGCAACCTTTGCCAATCGGGTATGAGAGCAGCTGAGCGACGTTGGCCATGATTCGGATCGCAGGCTGGCGAATATCAAAGAGCTGGTTGGTGAAGGCTAGAAGCATGGAGAAGATGAGGCCGATAGCCCAACTTCGGATTGTTGAAGAAGGAATGGACGTGTCATCCTTGTTCTCGACGACGGCACGGACTTCAGCATAGGGACTGTTGTTGGTGATGAGGGCAGCCTCGAGCTTCATCTCCTGAACCAAATTCTCGTGTTTCTCGGGATTGGTGAATAATTCGTCGTTTTCAAGGAACGCCTTGATCTTTTGGATGACGGTGAGCGGAAAGTTGGGGTCCTTTTCGTGAATGCGGTAGACGCGAGCCATTATGTGGCGCACATCTTCGAGTGTGTACTTTGAAGCGAGCTCGCGAGCCTCGAGCAAGTCGTCTTCCGTGACGTGGAGGTCCTGCTCGGTGGTGTGGTAATCGCGCATGTCATCCTGATCGTAGGAGAAGGACTGTTGGCCTATGTGTCAGTCTGATTGATCCGTGGTAGAGGCGTGGGATGTTTATGAATGATGCAAAGTAGCGTAAAGCAGTGCAACTCACCTCGTCATACTCGGAGGCCGAATCGCCGGCGATGGGAAGTTGAGTTGGGGGCAGCGTTTCAAGAGGGATCTCTTGAGCCTCGGAAGAGGAGAGCCTCTTCTCGTTGTCGGCCATGGCCAAGGGGCCTCTTTCAGGCGATGGGACGTTCTATTCCTCCAGTTTCACTACCCGTAACAATTTCCCTCGACCTGTGGTCGCTCTTTCTGCGGGTCGAATCGATTGCGCTGAAGTAATTGATGCGAGGTGTTGGCTGTGGTCAAACGACAGAGGTTGATGAAGTAATTCGAATCGCGTCAATGAAGCCGAGATGAAGTCAAAGTATTCGTAATGGTCAACTGTGTTGGTTGACAGGAACAAGAGGGCGACAATGGCGCGAGGGAAAACAGGATCCTGGCTAGAGAGTACGAGGAGCGCAACGACGGAGGAAGCCGGTGGTTGAATACAGTTCTGGTTACCACTGGGTGCGTGAGTGGCCAGGACAAATCGAATCGAGGCGAGAAGTCGAGTCTAGTCTAGTCTAGACAGAACGGGTCGTACAGCGAGAGAGAGCACTGTAGACTAGACTAATGTACTGTACTGTAGGTACGCGTGCGTGGCGCAGCCGTAGCTGTCGGAGGATGGAATTGGTAATGTCTCGAGTTATCGTGTCGCAAAGGAAAAGCACAACAATATGTTGGGTGGGAGAAGAAAAGGAGAGGAGAAGGAGGAGGAGAATCGGAGTCCGGCAAGGACGATTTGGAGTTGAGTCAAGACGATGGATAATACGAGACGAGAATGGACAGGACAGAAGGGAAGGAGAGAAATGACGGATAATGCAATGGAAGGTACTAAGGAAGGTGAGATGCCTGCCAGGCCTGCCTGTCTGTGCTCTGTGCCTGTACCGGTACTGTACTGGATTGGCTTCACTCGCAGTGAGTGGCGGGCCCTTTTGTGATCTTTTGGTAGGTCAGGATTTTATTATGGGGAAGAAATCGAAGAGTTGTTGGATTTTATTGGTCAGGGTCAAACTGGGGGGGGGCTTGGGGGGAACTTGGGAAGGAACAAGAATGCCCCCAAAAAAAGGCTCGGGCTCGGAACTAGGAAGCCGGTACGGATAGTCCAAAAGCAAGCAACCCAACGGCAAAGACGGCAGGTTAGGTTGTTGCCGCGGGCGGGAGTTGGTATCAGTGAGTACAGTGAGCAGGTACAGTGAGTGAGCGCCTGTAGCAATTACGAGTTAATAGGTAGGCCCCGTCCAGTCAATTTTAATTCATTTGGCAACAATGCAACTACAGTAACCATACATATAAACCGCAGGCTTGAAAGCAACTATAGACTGGTACATCATTTTTTCAACCTCGAAATCACTTCCTTGTTATCCTCTACACTTGGCAGCAACTGCGAATAAGGCGACAGGAATCAGTCACTACCTACAGCACTTCAGTACACGTACATTCCTTGGCCCTTTGGTCCCCTTCTCCATGTCTTGGCATTGTGGGACAGAATTGAACAGCCACGCACCACCACGACTAGCTCTAGTCCATTGATATCTCCCCAGTTTCCAGACTTTGAAGTTTGAACCAAGCAATTGTCATTAATAGATTCAAGTCGTCTGTCAGACAGTATTTCAACTTGGCTCGTCATCTTCATAAGCATCAAGTATATAAATACCCCAGTTATCCCTCTTCTTCTACCCTTCAGGGCCTCTGACTGACTCTCTGACTCTCTGACTCTCTGACTCTCTCTGACTCTCTCCTACGACAGTCCCGGTACGTACCGATCCTCGGAAGTAACGGCACGGCTACCGGCCTGTCTCGTCTCGGCGCTGTCCTCTCTGTGACTTGGGTTCGAGTTGAGCAAAAGAAAGAGAATGGTCAAGGCCGATTACCCGAGCTCTCTTCAAATTTACAGTGCACTTGTAACCTTGACGAAACATGTTCCGCAATGCTTATTGGCTGCCCCAGAATATCCCACGAATTGACCTTTTGCTTTGATCGTCAACCACCTCAGAGTGAAGATGCAATGATGCGGTTATCGGCACAACACGACACGATACGATATGCAGTAAATAAATTGAGCCAACTGTCGGGCTTTAGTTTGTTTGTTTGTTTGTTTTCATTCATTCTTCGTAACAATGTCATTACACACTGCTTCGTGTTGAATTGGGTATCCGTGAGGTAGTATCAAGGCACTGACTGATTGAGATGCCATGCTGCCGTGCTACCCTGCGCGACCATGGCACCAAGAACCATCTGCCATGAATTGACGTCTTGCTGATCAACAACTCGGCCTCAGTGTGTTAGAAAAATTGGCTGCTAAAAGCAAAAAGGACGAAAGTAGTAGGTCAGTTTATGCTACAATTTTCTATTACCCACCAGCCGTAGTATGACGAGTCCCGTGTTAGTCGGTTGGTATAGAGTTGCTGCATATGATATAAACATTATGTATTTTATATGATCTGCAACTCGTATGTGCCAATTTAACCTCCGTATCCAAAAAGAAAAAGACCAACTCCTTGACTGGACTTGACTGCCTTACAAAGACTCTAGAATACCGTCGACATTAATGAAAGATAACTCCCTATACGTATCATACCAAACCTTGTCAGCAAAAGCTTGTCCCTCCTTGATATGCAACAACTTGGTGTAACTAAAGAATCCTTGTTAGTCTTCATCTCTATCGGGTATTTGAATGTCATGTAGGCACTCACTGATGAATCCTCCAATCCATGACATACGAAAAATGACTCTCCTTACCCATCACAACACCAGCCTGAACAAGAGTACTCGCTCCCTGCTCCAAACTCCGTGCAATAAACCACTTCACCACAGCGAGAACTTGCCGAACCACAAAGCTGCCCTGCTGCTGAAGATCTGTGCTTCTTACCAAGCCTGGGTCGACGAGGTTGACGATCACATCATCAGCGCTCAGACGCTCAGCAAGTTTGTAAACCCAAAAGTGCGCAAGACCTTTTTGCTTGGCGTATGAGGGCATGGAGTTAATGCCATCAGAGAACTTGGTCTTGTCGTCGAAGTACGCCAGGACACTATCGTCGTTGATCATGGGAAAGTCGGCCATCATAGATGTCCCCGAATTGACAATGGTGAGACGTCCCGGTCGACCAGCGGGAGCCCTTTGCTTAAGCGTGGGAAGGAGAAGGGTCGCGAGCAGAACGGTGGACAGATAGTTGACCTGGAAAGAAGACTCGTGGCCTTCAGGACCGAGCTCAAACCTGTTAAACTGACATCCAGCATTCAGAATGGCGACATCAATGCGGTCGAGAGTTTTGCACTTGTCGGCAAAGTCCTAGACGCTCTTGTATGAGAGCATGTCGAGTTGCCAGACGAGAATTTCAGCTTTGGGGTACCGGGTACGGAGCTTGGCGGCAGCGGATTCACCCTTTGAGAGAGATTGGACTGCGATAATGAGACGCTTGAGATTTAAGGAGAGGACTTTCTCTGCTGTAGCGTAGCCAATGCCGGTATTTGCGCTGGTGATGATGATGGTGCTTTCTGAGAGGGCGAGGTTCTCAGGCAGGGGGACAGGCTTTGTGAATTGGGAACGGAGAAAGCGGAAGTCATCAGCCTCAAGATCAAGAGATTTGGGAGCCATTTTGTTGTTTGTGGTAATTTATAAAATGTATTAACGTATGATGATAGTAGTGTTGTTGGAGTTTAAGTTTGTCGTTGTGATGTGCTAGACATTCTCAATAGCATAGTGTCACGTACCTAGCTTTCGCGCACACCCCCTTTTCGCGCACTTTTCTCACTGTAATTCACTATAAAGTATAATTTTCTAAAAATCTATATAATTATTAATAAACTATATAGATTTATATATATATATATTAAAGAGTTCTTTATTATACAGAAAATATTATATAATTATTTAAAAATATAGCTTTATAGTAAGAAAAGTGCGCGAAAAGGGGGTATATGCGAAAGCTAGGTATATGACACTAGAGATTGAACTGTTTTATATCTTTTACGACGGAGCATTGAACGATTAAACATATTGGCGACACACTTAAAGAGGAAAACAATTATACAAAGCTATTAAATCCGAGTTATTAAATGCTACATCGTCATGAATTATTGCTAGTTCGTTGGAGTAATCGGACAAGTTACAACCCTGAAGTCAGTGAGAGCGAGACGAAATGTCGACCCTTGACCTAAAAAGGATGACAATCCTAGAGACAGAATAAGACAACACATAGATTGGGTTTTGACCACTTGAAATGCTTAGGTTATTCTGTCAGCTGGTCAAGAGGATCGGCATTAACCAGTGCTTATCTCTATACATGGCGACACTAAGCCTTAATAAAATGGTCTAACCTGAATAGGAAAACAATCGTTGTCTTGGCATGGAGATTGAGGATCGTGCTGACTGATAGAGACTGTCACTGTCATTAGAATACTGAGATTGTTTTCCTAAAGGAGTAAATGGTTCATCTTCAGCCCTGACTATCTCTTCCTCTCTGTCATCGCTCAAGCCTTCATCCCGTGCCTCTCTCTCGTCATGCTAGAACCCTTCTTTGCTGCGCCTGATCCATCGGCTGACCTGCAGCCACCTATCGTCAAGACCAAGCCACGGGCTCGCAGACAAGGTCCTCGTCAACAGGGTCGTGAGTTATTAATAATGAGCCACGTAGTTACGATATGTACCTGACTAAGAATGTTTAGCCAAGAAGTTTGAGTTTGTGTCTTCGGGTCCCGTGGGGAAACCTGCGCCCGAGTCTCGAAAGTTCATCCGTAGCCATGTCATGCGCGGCAAGAACACCAAGAAGACCTTGACAGTGCAATCAAATCATGACTCAAATCAAGACGATGTTGAAGAAATTCATCGTCCTGCGCCGTTGGTAGTCACCGGCTTGACAGACGACTCCTTATGGACCTTCGGACATACTCACTCCCGCAGTGACAGAGCTTGGATTCAGTCACCATCTCTTATCGCCCATTTAATCAAGCCTCCTGCCGATCTAGAACTCTTCACATTCGCTACTCCTCTCGATCGAAACTCTCTATATCTCATCTACAGATGTAAGTGAATCTCTGATCATCCAGTGATACTGTCCATACTAACTCCCCCAGTTCTAACCACCATAAAAGAGACGCTCTACCCAGCAGAATGGTGCGTCGATTCGGATTACCAAAAAACGTGCTGGTTCCACTGGCTTCTAGAAGACCCGGCCTACCTACACTGCGTATGCTTCATGGTCAGCGCCTACCAAGACCTCATCGCGGCCCAAGGCCGCGGAAAGCATAACGAGGGTTGGGGTGGAGAGTTTTCTCCCTCGACGAGGAACCAGCTGCGACACACTATCAAGCTGTTGCAGGATAGACTGCAAGACCCAAAAAAGCAGGTGGATGATACTACAACTGCTACTATCATATCTCTAGCCACGATGGCCGATGCTATGGAGGATCCTCAGGCTTTTGAGGCGCACTCTAACGGGTTGAGGCGGATAGTAAAAATGAGAGGCGGTTTACAGGGGTACACACATAACCGTCAACTCCAGATCAAGTTGTGTCGGTGAGTTTCTCCAGTCTGATACTGTGTACAGTCACTAATTGTTGAAGCGTCGATCTCGGATGGTCCATAAGAAACGGCTGCAAACCCGAAATCTACAACGGGAGACCAGCCTGGGAACCCCTCCTCGAAGCCTTTGGAACCGTAGCATGCTCCTTTGAGATCCAAGAGCCATCACTAAACTTCATGAGCATCTACTATACCTGGGACTGGCGACTCCAAAACGCCTTCAAAGACCTCCGCGACTTCTCCGCCCTAGCCAATAAACTCTCCCCCACAGCTCAAAAACTCAAGCCCGAAGCCTTTCAAGAAATCATGCTCTCGATCCAATACAGACTCCTACAGCTTGACTTTTCCTCCGACCCAGACCCGTTACAAGAAGCCCTCCGCGTTGGTCTTCTAGCCTACGAGTCGACCATCTTTTTGCAGATACAGAAAACCAAGTTAAAATCGGAAACTTTCGAGCTTCAGTTCCGAGAGGCTATACAGAGGATACCCGTGCAGGGAGAAGCGACTGCGAATTTCAAGCTTTGGCTTTTGATTGTTGGATCGATGATGGTTTTTGGTGGGAGTGAGGAGTGGCTTGTGCAGTCTGTTCGGAGTCTGGCGGGGAGACAGTGTTGGGATGAGGTGAGGGAGCGTGTGAGGGAGATTATGTGGATTGATGTTATTCATGATGGACCTGGTCGAGAGGCGTATCAGGCTGCGCAGGTTTGTGATCATTAAAGCTTCACTTCAAGCAATAAAGACGCAGTCACTCCAAGAGCCCTCAACACCCATCCAAGACCTCAGCACATGGCCCAGCCTAGTATTACATTTGAACACACGATCGAAAGCAAGGTACATTGGCTTGATATCTAGCGTAGCTAAGAGTGATTGTTTTGTTAAACAGGAAGTCCGGGAATGGAAACATACAGCTTCAGTAATCATAACTAAATGGACACAAAGACCATTGAGGAGATCTTTGAATTAAGCCTATAGTTCATTTAACAACTTGCTGCTCTAGTCCTGTGCAAGGCTTCGGTTGTTTGCGCATTCTTAAAGTCTTTGTTCTTTGACGGATGTATGCATCTTGAACAAAAGTCTACCTGGTCTGCCATTTCAATCTATACGTAGCATATCACAAAACTAACATAAGGCTTTCTCTAAAATCTGCATCTCCATGTTTCCTTCCAGGTCTCTTTTGGAGTTGCTCTGTCTAAGAAGTAGTGAATATCTTCAGAACAAAGGGACAACGCAGGTATTCTCAGGCAGTTACAAATGCTTTCACACGATAAGAAATATCCCATTCAATAGAACTATAGCTATATCGCGAATATAAATACCACTTTGATCTGCAACTCAGATTCTTCAACCATCATCAACTTCCCTCATCAGATCAACGGCTCTTCACACCTCAACCAGACTCTCATCTCACTGCATCTACACACCACAACTCGTCAAAATGGTCAACCGGGACTCACCCAACAACCTCACCATCCCAAAGGACCAGGACTCCCAAAAAGAGCGTCTCTTTGACCCAACCACTCCCCTTCGTTTCGCCACCCATAAAGCAAATAAGGCCACCACCACCACCAACAACAACCAGGACCGCCGCACTGTTGAACAGTGGCAGCTCGACAGCGCGAACGCCTACGTTGATGAGATCACCGCTCATCTCCGGCACTGCCAGGAAGAGATCTGTGAGATCAAGGACCACATCGGTCGCATCGACGCAGTACAGGATGTTGTTGAGAAACAAGCTGCTACTTAAGGAAAGGCTGTTCGTGGCAGAAGCTTGCCTCGAAAGATTATGAGCTTCTTCTGGTTCATCTTTAGAGTTCTTCTTCTCCTGGTCGTTGTTATCGTGATTTTCTATGTGATCAAGTATCATGTCTCTGATGACTGGAACTATCAGGGATACTTTTTGGACCTCCTCGACATCGACTACCCGCACTTCTTTTAAGGATACGTGGAAATGAAGAGGTGATATACAGAGACACAAATGGATGATGGGATACTGGGCTTCTGGAGTTGATCATTTTTGCTTTCTCTTTTGTATGGGATACTAGATGGACACAATGACACTTGGCTTTAGGCAATGATTGCTGTGTATTTTCTACCTTGTCTATCTGTGAAGTACAATCTCATTCTTGAATCATCAATAGTTCAAGTCCGAACAAAAGCCTCCAAGAGTCTCAGATACAACTTGTAAAGGTGGCGACACTGTGTTCTCTGTCCATGGCAGCTCTATGCAGACTCACCCCTGGCCTCGCCAACTTCCTGAAGGTAGAATCTGCACCTCAGATTCGCAGTCGTCCCAAAAGTTATACCAAAAGTGAAACTCGCCTACAAAATCATACCCCTCCCATTGTTGAGGATTGCGAAGACAGCATCTTTCTTCTTCTTTGTGCTCTTCACTGTCATCAAAGAAGATGACCTGCCTATGGAATTCCCGAAACGGCTTGATTTCTATGTATAACCGGGTCGGATTCTCGATTCGCTTTTCAACGGGAGGGATACAGGACCGTGTACAAGCGTCACCGACAAAACGCTGCCCTCCATTTCTGTAGGTGATGTGCATTCCCACAAAGCTGCCGTCTGTTGCTTCTGTGAAAACGTGTACGCACGCTATGTTTTCTAAAGGAGCCCAAGACCACAATGATTCACGCTCCATGTCTGGCGGAAAGATAGCAGGGATAGGGGGGCCAATGTTTCTAAGCCCGGGGAATTCGTCGGCCATGGAAGGGTCGCGTCTTGGATAGAAGGCGACGACTCTTTCTAGGTCTGTATATACTCCATAGTAATGTTCATAGAAGATGGCACGTGGATCTTCGCTATAGAGCATTATCTTGGTAGGTCTTCCTGTCTGTTGTCCAAGGTGGATGATACCTGACAGTTCAGTTTTGACCTGATGCAGAGTTAGTTAGGAGTTAACTCTGAAAGAGAGGAAGAACACATACCAATACACTGGGAAATACATCGTAAGGTTCTCCATCGGTAGACGCGTGCCCTCGGACCTGGATCCATAAGATTCTGTCGTTAGATGCAAGCGGCAAATACACTGCTGGCCCGTCGCGCTGACGCCTTATACTAATTTGACTCAACAGTGCGGGTTTGTTGAAAGCTCTGACTCCAAGTATGCAACTTTCCATGAGAAATGACAAACCGCCAATGTCGCGGAGATCGATGATCTCGAGGTTTTGTTTGTCAACGTACGGACTTACAATGCTGCAAGTTTCGGGATCTAGACAAAGCGTGCGATTGTCCCCATACACCTGGGGGCCAGATCTAGCAGGGGGTGCTGGGACGTCCCAAATGGCTGCGATGTAATCAGTAGACCACAAATCGAGCCAACATAATCCGTCCTGGTTACGTCCTTGGTTAGTCTTTGTAGTGGTAAATCACGATATTGAGGTTGAACTTGCTTTGAAGAAGGCACCAACGAGCCTGGCATGGTGCATTTCAAGGAATACAAACCGTTCGAATCGATGTTTCTTCATGCAGACAGGCGGGTATTTCGAGAGCCGTTCGATCTGGCAAAAGCCTTGCCTACCAATCATGATACGTACCAGCCCAAAGGTGGCCTCTTTTGGCGAAAGCACTGGTGAAGTGTTTCCACGCGCCCATCGTACAACACTAGCAAGAGAAGTAGACACCATCTCAGTTTTTGGCCACAAGTCTAGACAAGTTGTAAAGTCCAAACCCTTTACCGTTTCCCAAAATGGGGCGTCTCGGCAGTATGACTGAATGTGTCGTAATATCTCGAGTGGCAGACGATCAAGTGGGAGCCCGAGTTTTTGACCGACGCTGGAGATGGAATCATGACGGTAGTCTTGGGCGTCAGGGATGCTCCTAATATAGACTACAATGTCATAAGACATATTGAGATGCCATGAGTCCATCCACAAATATGTTCTTCCCAGACGGTCCATCCTTTCGGCAGACACATCAGCTCCATTGATAGCAGCAAAGCATTCTTGATGGAAGACGAGAATTCCAAGTGTCTGCTTGCCATCCCACTTACCGCACCAGCGGCTACCCGAATCTACCCACAAAGAGAAATCAATATCTTCAGCGGTTTCCCAGGCAAGCTTCCAGGTACCAATAGGAGCATCTTCGCAGTACAAGAGAGCACAAGGTCTGTTGTCCGAGATCCAACTGGTCCTTTCCGGAAGAGCTTCTTTGAGATCTATTATGTCATTGCAATATATACAGCCACGCGGTTGAAAGAAGTGCACTCCGTCGCAGTCTGGTGTTTGTCTTTTCCTGGTTGGAAATGGTTGGTTAGGGGCAAGTTGAGCCACTTCTGACAGGGAGGCGGTTGAATCCATCTTATGACGATAGGTAAGATGCAGAAGGTGGAGTTTAAGAAGCAGTATTCGAAGTGTGAAAGACGGTAGGAAGACGAATACAAGGGAATGCTTAAGATTGGATGGGTGCGGCTCATTTATATCTCTTGGTAGAGTTTTGTGTAAATGCAAAATACCCACGAGAAGCATTAGAGTTTGCGTTTACTGTGTCAAGTCTATATGCTTGAACTATGATAAGATACTATCTCTGTAACTTCTCACTCATTTTCTGATTCAAAAGAGCCATATATAATAATAACAAACATGCATACTGCTACGGTCAAGCGCAACGACATGGCATACCAACATATATACCAAATTTCTAGAGCTTGGCTCTCTGGAACAGAGGAGCAAGAGACAGTTTTCAAGTCAAGATTTAGATAAGACTCTAAGCTTTGTAGACAGTGAAAGCTCGGTGCTTTAACCTTTAGGCATCCTCGTGACTTGCTTTGCGATATGAGTCTTGAGCTACGGGGTGTTCCATCGGTCACCTGGTGAATAAGTATTTCATGCCACACAAAGTTAGTTGAGTATAGATTACAGACTCTGATGGAACTCTTGGTTATCTGGTAGCTACACATGCTTCACCAATCGCCATCTACAATACAAGCACCTGCAGTGTAAGGCACCTCATTCTAGTAGAGCAGAGTAGCAGCACATCACGTCACAGTACAGTTCGATTCAATACACAAACTAAGTTGTTCAACCTAAACTTCTTGTTTACTTTCCCTTGCCTTGCCTTTCCTTTTTTTGTTTTTTTTTTAGCTTCGTGTCTAATCTGATCAAGGTTTGTTCTTTACCTCTGGCTTGAGTGAACAGTCTCTGCACGGCAGCTCAAACTCGCAACCTTCATGTGCATCGTACCTCATCCTGGGGAGGCGATGATTACTTCTATGGGTCTCAACCAGGAAACCGATGTCTTATAAAGTGTTATCAACAACTTCCGGTCTTACGTATATGGCATTGATGCGACATGCTTAAGCCCTTAGTTCCAGAGCGACCTCGATTGCAATTGCAAAGACCAGGAACAATGTCACTTGCTGTACAACCTTCCTCAAATGCAAACCTCTTGGTTTGTTGACCTCTTTTGACACGAGGGTTGGCTATCACAAACTGCATAAGAGAACTATATCTACAACTTGACTTACACGGTCACTACCCGGGACGGGACCACAGTCACTCAAGAAACAACCTCGAGAAGACTTCTCTACAACAATCCGACTTTCCTGGTGCCTGCTCCAACTCGCCCTATTCTTAGAAACTGGGGACAAGACATGCATTGGAATATATTGTTCCATAACAAGCACCCAACATAACATGCCATCCGGACATGCACCGTCCTTTCCGTATCATGCATATCAGACAACCAACCAACAACAAGACCCGACAGTCTGGTACAAAAACGGGCCGTTTACAGGAAAAGAAAAAAGCACCCTTTTCTTCTGTCCTGCAACTCGCTTGGTTCAGACAAAATACCCGTTCCGTTCAGCCCGTATGTGCAGCAGCCGCCCATTTTGCCTAAACCTCCGAAAGTTGGTGAAACATGTACCGTACATACAATCATACGCTGTCATGGCTAGTATTGGTCTATTACGGAAAGAGAACTCGTTGATCAGGATGTGCAGATCAAACTAATGCAAACGAGGTATCCAGTCACGTTCGTATGCGAATCTCCGTCCATCTTCGGAGGGTTTCCTCTTTTCTTTTTTGCCCTCCCCTTTCTTGTTTCTGATATACAATATGCACAGTCGGAGATTCCTCAAGGCCAGCCCTACCGACTGCGTTGCATCGTCCTTCACCACCGTCATAGACCACTACCCGTGGAAAGGATTCTTAGCTAACGGGGAATATAGCCAGGTAAAGAGGGGACTTGAGTCAATAGTTCGGAGATCATCTAGCACCATGCCATGCAGTGCCGTATGACGTTTCCCGATTATGTCAAAAGACCGAACGCTATCTCGCGTTCGCATCGACGTTACAGGCCCCAAGGGTAATAAATGTAAATAAAGATACACTAGCCATATGGTGTAAAGGAATTTGCCACAGGTACCTCTCACCTAGAAT
>JAAVUI010000312.1:7229-18669 GCA_014899075.1 Fusarium goolgardi
TTCTGCGACAGTGCGGTATATCCGCAGTTCTTCTCATCAAATTCTAGGTGTACCTATAGCAAATTCCTTCACACCATATAGCTAGTGTATCCTTATTTACATTTATTACCCTTAAGGCCTGTATTAGTGCGCTTCCAGAACAGACCGGCCGTGCCGAGGCAGAACAGAGCAGGCAGTCCAAGTTCTAACAGGCAGCCGTCACCAGGTATTCAAAATGTCTTCCTTCTTCAGTATCTGTGAACCTGTACGAGGATAAATGAGAAGAAACCATCATCATCTTCTTCTTGGTTACCCTATCCTATTCACCCGCTCACCCCTGGATGTGATGTAAGAGAGCGGATCCCTCTCGTCCAATGTCGAGATAGGATATTTACCGAAGGGGCAATGATCCTAATACTGGACATTGTAGCGACGCAATTGGATGGGACTTTGATGTTCTAGCCTTCGGAGAACCTCAAATGAAGTAGAGATATTCAACTCCAACGGATAACATGACCCTTCATATGCAGTCAGGCAGCTAATATCTAAACCGGAACAAAGGTCCAATTGAGGCTTTCGGGAATTTAGCCCGCCATTCAAAACGTAGCCCCTCATCCCTATGGAAAGACACATACATGGTTGCCGGACTAGGTCTTGTTTACTCTCCTTCTTTGTTGTGCTTCCAGATACATTTCGCGTATCACCAACGGCCTTAGTACGTTTATCTTCCACTAGAAGAAACACCGCCTCCGGGGAGATCTGATAGATGTGCCAGCTTTGTGAGGCTGATCACAACCCCTTAAACGTCGATTCAGCGGCCCAATCAACCTGTGACAGAGTCTAAAAGCCCACGGCCCTTCGAATCCTCATGCACTTGCATCCTTTGTGAGCTAGAATTACAGCAAAGCTTCCAAAGCCACAAATGTAGTTGGAAAGGCCCGAATCGCTCAGACTAGTTTTGACCGTGCTAGGAAGATCACCATAAAGCGGCATAACCCCAGAGAGATGCACAGAGTATTACGGCTTGGACTTGACAGGGGAGCGAGCGTTGACGAAATGTCCGCCCTCCATGTCGTGAAGCCAATATGGATGCTCAGCTGTTATTTGTTGGTGGTATCGTCTTCTAGTTCAAACAGCAAGGCAAAACGCTGGGTAAAAGTCTATCCATCAAGCCAATGCCATTGAATCACCGTGCCATGGCTCGTTCATGGACCAAATCGGCTCTCTCCTGTGGTAATTATGAGGCGGTAAGACACATAGCCCTGCCCTTACTCCAAAGTCTGTTTGTTTCCTTCTGGTTACAAAAGTGGTGGTGTTTTTTCCCCTGCAAGTCCAACGCTCAGACACCATATGTTTATTAGTTGGTCCAAACTCACTTCCGAAACACTTTCTTTTTAGTGTGCTGGGCATTTTTAGCTGTAGGACTGTAAACACTTTACACAAAGTAGTGGCCAATGAGGTTACAAGAATCAACAGTTTGTTGGTTATGTCTCAGTGCATAGTTAAACGGTAGCCGTTGTTTGACATGTCAAAAGTTTGCTTAGCTATATGCCGTAGAGACTTCGAATATAGT
Organism: Fusarium goolgardi; assembly: GCA_014899075.1. Taxonomy (NCBI): domain Eukaryota; kingdom Fungi; phylum Ascomycota; class Sordariomycetes; order Hypocreales; family Nectriaceae; genus Fusarium; species Fusarium goolgardi. The sequence goes on from JAAVUI010000312.1 coordinate 8,782, forward strand.
CCAGAATGGTAAAGTTGCCGTCTACTAAGTCTTGTCATTTCCATATGCGTTCGACAAACTCCCTTCTCCGTCTCTTCACTGCCTATTCTGTTCTATTGCATTATTAGCTTCCGTTAAGTCTACTGATTGCTCGTTTCTCGGATATACAAGCCACGTTAAGAGTGGTTAATTTTGACCGCAGTATCGAGTTGAGAGGCGTGACTAGCTATCCTTGCAATTCGTGGACCCCCCATACCAATACCCGAATTCATGACGATGTTGAGCCTCACCGGCTCATATGTAGGTCGGCAAACTCGTCCCGCTCTATGACACTATTAACCATGTGTAGGGGAATTATTTTTCTTTCTTTTCCGCTTGTTTGTGGAGCTTATTTACCAACTGTCAACACTATTGATACTGTTCCCATTCGTTCCCGTTTACTTTGATACTGATCATTGGGTTGTTTTCTTTGGTCAAAGTTACATCTAAGCAGGTATGACAAAGTCGGGCTAAATATTATTAATCTCTTCTTTCTCTTGTGTGTGGTCTGATGAGTGCTGACCATTTTCAGCGAGATGCGCCGAGGCAAGAAGAATAGATGTTGTCTCGACCGGTCGCTTTCCTTTTTTGATCTGCTACTGCTACTGATGACCCCATCCTCCTCCACTTTCCCCGTCTACAACCGTCCGCCCGCTTACACGGATTAGAACCGGAACTTTCAATTCGTTAGGAAGTAACCACTGCACCTTCCTTAGCTTAACTACTAACGTACACAGGTTAACCCTGTGTTTACTGGACCTTCCCTCTCTGATATGTTCGCTTCTCGCCCTGTCGTAGAATCTCGTCTCGCACCCCTTTCATCTAAAAAATCTCCTTAACATTGCCATCATCGTCTTATTCAGAAATTACAAACAGAACTGGCTGGCAAGCCTTTACACCAACTGCCTGCAAACAGATGCACATCGTCTCATATCCCGGTTATCAAAGGTACAGGGTCAGGCCTGTCTCTCGCTTCATCGTATATGACAACATGACAAACCTTGTCTCTTCGCTTCCAGAGAATCCTCCATTGATCGCCACGAGATTCGCCTGAATACCATCTCTAATCACCCGGCTCAATACCGTTTGGCGAGTAACAGCTTCGAACCTCTACCCCTGTTTGTTGAGTTTGGGGGGAACGTTCTTACTACCTGGCTCAAAACTGCTGACTTGAGGGCCATGCGACCCTCCCCGATGGGCTACAGCTTACACGGCGCAGTCAAGACAGTCTCCTTTACTCCTCATAATAGAGCAAATCCATGATCCGCAGTCTCCATCAGCATTCAAGTTACCCGTCGCCGGCTTAATCTGGCAGACCCGGCATTTCAACCGCCCCCATCCTCACAAGGATATGTCGACAAACCCCAGAGCGTCGTTAAATCGATGCTTGCTGCAAGGCGTCCTGCAGCCTGCCACCCTTCTTCTAAACAACCACTCGCCCAGCACCCCGGCTGTCACAAGCCAAGATCCGCGACCGTTGAATGTCCTGATCGAGTTGCATGGGCTTTCATTAACAAGCGCCTATGCCCCAATTATAACTACACCTCATTTCTGAAACCGAAACTAGACATGCACATTTACAGAGCTATGGATACTGCCTAGACTGCGTTCGCTCTTAAAGTTTGCTCTATTCTACCAACTCGACCTTCGGCCAAAAAAAGGTACTTCGCCTCTGTTTCAACCCCTAGCTAGTTACAAAGAGCAACAAGATGCGATTCGATTGACGGCTCTCGATTATACTGGTTCCGAATACCACGCAAAGTACACGCGTTCCCCCACTTGTTGCAAGTACAATCGGAGCTTCGTGCATGTCAAAATCTTACTTACATGGTTCTTCGTCTGGTCTTGAGTGCTTGCCAATACCTAGTGCATCATCTGCCGGGGATATCGGCATCACATTTCCCATCTGCATGTGTCTCTTTTGTCTCTGATATTTCGGCGGAATCTTTCCCATATCAGGCGTCAAGCCCGCTGTCTTGAACCATTTGTGGTCAAGTGACGTCGTCTACAATAAGCGATGAGGTCCCATAGTTGCCAATGAAGTTTGGGCCTGGGATTGTACAATTGTCTCATTGAACTTTATTCAATGAATCCCTGCCTCGCGTTTGCTCATACGTTAGTTATGTACTACTAGAGACCTTTGGTGCTTATATCTACCAATCACATATGAGTTTGGTATCTGAAGCTAACTATTGAACATGGAACCTCGTCGCAAGCCTTACATTGCCAAAAATTCTTGACGTTCTTGGCCCGAATTCAGCCAAGGGGTTAAGGCTTGTGCATCATGCGACGAGATATTTCAGCAGGTCTAAAGAGAATTTTCCATAAGAACCCACAAATTCCAGAACACATGTCGAACTTGTCCCTAGTATAATCAAAGGACCGTGGTCCTTGTCGCGCGGAGCCTCCACAATTCGATCGTCATCAACGTCCCATGCAGCAGTTTCCTTAATGCGAAGCAGCTGGAAGTTAATGACACCACCATGCGGATATACACACATCATTGCCCGTATGTATCACTTGTTGGTATTCCCCTGGAAGTCGCGAGCTGTTCTCTATCTTATCCACAGTCCACAGCTTCGGAGCAAGTTTCAGGACATGGAATAGCAAATTCTCAAGGTAACAATTGCGACCCAGATTCCTGGCTCGTGGGGTTCGAGGCTTGAGCCTTTTCTTTTTACCTACCGAGTCCATACCCTTAGTTCTCATTCAGGGGGTTCTGCTTAGGGATTGATGCCGAGCTCGGAGAAAAAAATAGCCCGATGAAAGATTTCAGAGGTTGACTAACACAATCTCAGCCTTGAGAACAGTGCTTCATGTGAAAAGGTCATTAACCCGATAGAGCGTCTGCAATGTAACGACACATAAGTTTACATGAGAGCATGGGACTATCTTCACATGCTAAGTCATATTTCAATGATACGAGCCCGTAAGTGGGTTGCTTTTATTAGCCTACGTATTGATATCAACGTCTATCTGTAGCATTCAGGAAAAAGTGACAGTAAAACTTATGAGTCCTCATCAACTCGTCACAATACTAACAAGGGTAGCACACACCATCATATGTATGGTTGCTGAATGTGAAGCATGTCCTCCAATGTAAAGATTTGGTATCGCGGCGCATGTACTGTCCAACAAGACGATATGCCCTCTATTCATTTTCTTCTCGGGCTTACTTCCTAGACCTAGGAGATCATTACTTCACCGGCACCAGTTGCAAGCTGCTCCGAGTCCTCTTGTCCAGGGGACTTGGGCTGGTCGGTTAAGCCTCTCGACGGCGCAGCCTTCATCTCTAACACATCGCTGTCGCTCCCTTGCCGCTCGAGGTCCTCAAATGTGAAGGCATCGGACAAGTTGACTGCGAGGAATGTTTTTGGTAGTTTGACCCTGCAAAAATGTATTAGTGGGAATCCATGTGACGAGGAGAAATCGTGGGAGCTTACTGGTTGAATTTGGCACGAAGTGTCTTGATAACCTGTAGCCAATCCGCATGCGGTGTCAGACTTCGCCGGGGAGCGCATCCGATGCAATGTCGGCTGTCGAGTTGAACATGCAAGGGATCAAAGACATGGCATCCAGGGCTGATAGTGATACGAATACTGTATGTAAACGTGGGGGCGTTATGGGGTGACGAACCATCGCCTGTCGTTTTCATCTCAGCTTCGTAAAGCTCGAAGCATATTTGAGAAAGATAGTCGAGCTCGGGAATAGTGCTGCGCTTAATCTTAGTTTCAACGCCTCCCTCGATGATGCAGTTCAGCAATGTGTAGATGTGTGACTCCTTGGTAAAGTAGAAGAATGACTTGGCGTCGTCTGACGCCTGCATCTCCTCCAGATCCTGTACAATTTCCTTGAGAAGAGGCAGAGATGTGAGTAAACCAATCTCGAGTTTCTCGCTATCCGAGATACCATATTCCTGGGGACAGATAAAGTCGAATAGGACCTTGGCAAGACGGTAAAGCTCTTGGAGGGGCTCGTTTTGAGCATCTGTCTGAGACGCAGTCTGCTTTGTTCCCTTATAAAGGCGGAAGTACTGCTCTGGTGGCGCCTCCTCGTTGAAGTGTCGTAAATTGTTAAGGAACGACCGTCTTCTAAACAACTTCTTGACCGAGGCCGATCGGCTCCCAGCATCCACCTTGTCTGAACCTTCAGGCGAGATTTGATGGCTCTTGTCGGTTTTCTCGTCGATGGACTTGCCATCTTCAGACTCCTTTGGCTTGCCTTCTTTGGTGCCGGCAGCTGTGTATTCATCCAGCATGTGGTTTGGTGGCGTGTACACCCACTCCAGGAACTGGCGGTTGTGCAGCGCATCAAATTTCATTGTGTCGTACAGTTCCGATATTTTGCTTGGGTCAACCTTATCGCCATCGCAGAACTCCTGGAACAACTTCTCCCATCGCTCTCGGAACAGCTCAGCGTCTTCGCCACAACACCATCGTGACTGGATCTGGTTGATGGTGTTCACCTGTGATATTGATGATGCGATGGATGAGCTGGAATTGTCACCGGACAACTTCTCAGTGCTAGGATTCGAGATAGCATTGAGCGACGTGACGGCGCCACTGCATAGTTTCTTGTAGTTGTGATCCATCACACGCCGGTGGAATTTCATCAGCTGCACGACTCTTGTCTGTACTTCTGAAGGTTCAGGCATGTTTTCAGGCCAGGTGAACTGCGCAGGACGCTCGTTACCCTTGCGTAAAAGGCCCTTGAGCTTCTTCTTGACCTTGTCCATTTCATCCTTGGCAGCATTGGAATCATCCAGCAGATCTTTGCGAATTGTGATAAAGTCTTCTGCAATGTCTTTCTTACCCAGGAATGAAGCAGCCCAGATCTGAGCACTGGTTGTTACACGCCTCTCAGAACTGCTGAAAACGTGAACCTCGTCCAAAATATCCCGGTTTAGGAGCATGAGATCGTTGCGCATATTTTCGCCTAGTTCTTGGGCCTGGTATCGGGCCGAGTGTGTTGGTTCGCCTCCCCATTTGATGATGAGTTGCAATTTGTCGAGAACTAACCTCTCCTCAGCAGCCGTGAACTTTGACATTGTGACACCAGAAAGAGAGTCTTGTCGTCTTGGTGCTCCAGGAGGCTTGTCCTCTTTTAATGAGTCACCTCCCTCCTCAGCTTTGTCATTCTTTTTCTCAGTCATGGCGACAAGTTCCTCACTAATAGCAGGCTGTTCCGTCTTCTTCTTCCTGAACATTGGCTTGATCTGGATTTTAGTACCAGGCCAGCTTCCCTTCTTGACGAGGACGTTGCGGAGAGATCGAAGCTTAGCACGATCCTCAATCCCCTGTTCATAGGCCAAGTCGACCGCCTGAATGACACTGCCAAGGGCTGCTTCTCCAATCAACAACACTTCTTCCTGGTGGCCCTTCAGAAGTGCAATAAAGGGTTCCGAGTGGAACGTGAACTTGTACTTCTGCTTAGGTGTGCGATCCGCGTGTCTAATAACAGAAACCATGCCCTTCAACTTCCAGGAGTGGGTCGGCAGAGGAGGCTCAGGCACAGCAGGTGTATCTTCTGATGGGGGGTCCGCGATAGCGCTCTGCGGCACTGCGGGGGCGGACAGAATCCCTGGCAAGTTCACTTCGGTAGGCGTGGTTGGGATCACCGGCGTTGCAGAAGAACTCTGTGCTTTCGAAGGCAGTCCAGTTTCCGGGGGCATTAAAGGGGTGACCGTGCCGCTTGTTGCACGGCGCGATGTGTCGTCGGGTTGCGAATCCGTGGTGGCCGGGATTGATGCTATGCTTGTCCTGACACCATTAGTACCAGATTGACTTTGTTGCTCTCGGTCCTTGAAGGCATTAGATGCTCGAGTGAACGGGTCGGTTCCTGATTCTGATGGCGCGGGCGAGGGAATAGGGGGTGTGACACCACCACGTCGCAGCTTCTCTTTGATGAAAAGATCCTTGAGGATATTTGAACAATGATCGTAGTAGTCGTCGTTATCCTTCACGAAACTCCAGCCATTGACATCGATTACATAGCTCTTTCCTGACGCTCGCAGCATGTCGAAGCCACAAACTCTCTGTCCAAATGCCGTAGAGATCCTGCTGGCCATTTCCTTCTCTTCAGTGCCAAGAGCTGTAACATATCGCAACTCTTTGCCATGAGTGTTTCTTCGCACCACGCCATCTACGACCGGACTCTTTCGAGTCTCTGCATGACAGTAGCTCGGACCAACTGTATAAGCCTTGACATCTTCAGCGTTGTCGACTTGCATAAAGCTTTCGTAGATGTAGCTGCTATCAGGCTCCGTAATAGCTCTAGGCACGTTGAGATCTTGGATGTAGTCAGAACTCTTGTTTCCAATCTTTCGAAAGAGTTTTCGAGCACCACCGCCATCCTCGCTGGGGAAGTAAATGATGATATTGTGGTCTTCTCCGCTGGTTGGTTTCTCAACAAAGGGCTTTCTCAGCGTTTGGCCATCGACACTGATTGTGTTGCCATCGTCGATCAACTCCACCTTCTGAGGAGGTGGTATTTGTTCAGGATCGATAGGATCGAGAGTAACTCCAGAGATTTCCTTGATATGCCTGGACATTTCTGGGGTAAGATATCCAGGACCACCATCACGAGTAACCTCAACACGCTTTGGTGTTCGGACATTGATCTTGTCGAGTAAGTGAAGACACAGGCGACGGTCCCACAGAATTTGTTGCATAGGGACATCGTTCACGCAGAAGGGCTTTCGTGCCTTGACGTATGCAATCGCCTTGTCTAATGGAAATCCATCCGAGTAGAAAGAAATAAGATAATCGCTGTCTGGTGTCAGTGGTCTCTTTTGGTAATTCGGCACGTGCCTCTTGCAGCATTGAAGATGCACCCCACTTTGCTACTTTGGCTCACCGAGAGGAATTAATCGACTTACCATATAGGCCAATTTTCAACCTCTGAAAACAAATAGATTAGCTCAGCTCTGATTATTCAATTCAATTCTTGTGTAATTCTTACCTTCATCGAGGATGACCTTGTCACCGAAGACGACGACATCGAATTCCCGATTGGCGATAAGTCGGTTCAGAATGTTTCGACTGGGTTTACTTCTAGCCTTGATATCGAGAGCGCACACACCAATGACGCCCCATCGAGATGGTTTCACTGCAGCAAGTCAGATACTGTGATCAAGCCTTACGCCCCGTGATCATCCCGAGTACAGATACATCAACTTACCCTCTTCTCTCTCCCGATGTTGGGGAGCCCGATCACTACTCGGGCTGTGACTGCTGGTCGCTGTACTTCCGCTGAAGCGTCTTTTGGCTCGACTGCGAGATCGGTCAGGCCCTTGATTGCGCAGGCCGGATGTAGCGTTCTGCATGTTGTCGTGACGGATGGTTCGTTTCGCGAAGTCAAGTGGTTGCGAATTGTGATCTCGGGCAGTTAGGTTGTGCTGATTGAGATTTGTTGCGACCGATTGGCCTGCTTGGAGACTTGAAGTAGTGACAGTAACGTTGGAAACTTCGGCTTCAGACTGGAATATTCCTGTGCTTTTGCTCGTTGACAGAAATCCAGGCACAGATCGTGGTGGGGTTCCTAACTCTGACCCTTGAGCTGACGATGAACCGCTGAGGACGCCGCGGGCGGATGCAAGAGAATAGATGGATGTCCCTGAAAGTCTTCGAGATTGAAGGTCTGGGGAAGAAAAGAAGCGATTGTTCGTAGCGCTAGGAGTTTCCGACGAGACGGTGTGAGAATTCTCGATGGCAGACGGTAAGCGGGTTCGCTGGTGGTGGGGTTCGTCTGAAAGTTGCGAATCGGTCAACACCTGATCTTCGGCGGCGGTATCTGAGGTCATGGACTCGCGGCGAATACTTGCACGAGCTCGGGGATTCTTGATTGGCAAGGACGAGGCAGCCGTTGTTGATTTTGGGGCTGTCGTGAAACTAGACCGGCGTGCGTATGATTCTCTGGTAACGGGCTCGGCACCGCGACTCTTCCTAGTGGCAGCAGCAGCAGAAGAATTGGCGAGAAGCGAAGCTGATGAGTAAGAGAGAGCACGAGCCTGGCGAGGCGGTTTGATCTGTATTTGATGCTGCTCGACGGGTACGTAACCAAAAGCGAGGGCCGATGTAGGAGGAAGAGAGTGTGGGTTAGAACGGCGAGGTGAGGTGGAAAAGTCGGCGGCGGAAGGTTCGCCGGAGGCGGAGGTAGAGGGGCTAGTCGAAGGTCCTGGTCCAGCTTTTCCTTGACCTTGCACTTGTGCCTGTGTTTGTGTTTGTGCTTTTTCTGGGCATTGATCGGAACTGGCAGTGCTAACAAGATTTGTGTCCGGTGGGCTGCTCATGGTGTCGGCCGTTTAGTGCCTCCGCAATAGATAAAGTGAGCCAAGGTAAGGTCGTATGCGGATGATATGGATGGTATCAATTGATACAGTGCAGTGTCTTTCTTATTTGATGGGCCTGCCTGTCGTCGCTTATCCTCTGCAGTGCATGTACGTATTTCCTTGAAAGCGACTCTGATTGAATGTATCAAAGGGCCCTGCTGTAAATTGATTCGTATTATCAAGCTTTGTTGAGTACATTGATTGGAGATCGTGCCTGGCAATAGAATTGTAGCCACGAGCTTGTGGAATATCTGACGTCGTTGAGCGCCCGTTTATTGGAATCCTTGTTGGGTTATCGAGCCTAAATTGCTTGCAGACAGAATAAAGCAGACGTTTCAGACGTTTTGCGATGTCCTCAATAGACTGTCTTGGACGGCGTCTCAACTCGGCCTTGGTCCACGGTTCTATTGAAGGTGAAACAGTTTTCTCCAATACACGGAAGCGAGATGAAATGGTTTTATATCATGCGCAGAATAAAAGACAACAATGTCAGGCTCAATGATGACCTGTCTTCTGTCTCAGTATGAATTGGGCCGTTACCATGTTTGGTGCTCAGAAGAGAATGTGATGCGGGTGCTGCGCCGCCATCTCGTTAGGTACTGACACTGCCAACTATACCTTCCCAACGCTTGATATTGCTGCAAGTCACCAAATGATGGGGCTGGATTCTTTCCCTTTTGTTCGTCCTGCAGAAAGAGAGCTCTTAGATCGACTGTTCAATGACGCAAGTGCGAAGGATCGCTCTCACAAGATGTCGGTATTTGGGATTGACAACTGGATTGCAGCTGAGCTAGCAGGACCAGGGCCTGTATAAGAGGCTAAGAGCTCTATAGATCCGCAGAAATGGGCAGGCATGCTTCACTTGCTGCAAATGTCTACGTGAAATTCTCAATACATGGATACATAGGCACTGTAGATCGTTCTCATAGAATACCTCATTTCAATGTTATAAGAAACAGCTGCTTCTCATGAATGTCATCAGAATTGTTTATTAACTGATAGCGGGGGGCCGCGATGGGGTCATCTGGGGAGTGGAGGACTCAGCCCGTGATAGTGGAGATGGCACTTCCAAGCTTTTCTTGTAAGTCTTTTAGGTCTAGACTACACATCACCAAACACATACATGCAGCGACATATTAGGCTGTTTTTCTTTTTCTCAATAGTAAGCATGCAAGATCTTTAAAAAGGCTGCGTTCATGCACCACCTGACAGTTGCAAGAAAGGCGTCAAACCTTGAGAACACATGTCAGGTACTGGGGCATCATCCGTCGCCATAGTTCCAGGCACAAGGCAATCAGAACGAGATTGAAAGGGGCATGCTCGAATTGAGATCTGTTATTGGATAATCAAGTTGTGGAAGAGATGGCCACAAGGTATGTCGAATGTCCGTTTTTGGTGACTTGAGAGGATATAAGTTGAGGTGGGCGATAAACTTTTAATTTAAAAGTGTTATAAGATAAATGCCAGATCTTATTATCAGCTTAATAACTTGCAGTAGAATACCTTAGTATAGGTTATAGGCCTACAGTTAATAATATAGT